>JAMQGT020002128.1:0-117118 GCA_024447675.2 Pterophyllum scalare | reverse complement strand
TCCTGACACTTGTGCATAATAAGCAGCAGTTAAAGTTTCATCATAGCAGCAGTACAGATGAATCAAAGGGAAAAAAAGCAGCACTCCCAGCTGCGCCCAATTCAATCCGGCCCAGTGTCTGACTAAAACTGAAATAAATAAGTCTTCGTAAGTCAGTTACAACAGCTGAACCGTAGGCTGTTTATAAATTCTGACACATGCTTGCACAGTATGGAAGAACTGTGCTCAAGCTGTACTGTCCTGCAGTAATTTCCTTAAAATACATGCCAAGTCTGCTTCCAAAATATGAAAGAGGTAGTCGAGCAATCTGATTACAGACCAGGCTGCATGTAAACAGTTTGGTTTCAGTTAATTAATATACCATGCCAGTATTTTCTGCCGTGACTTAAAATTCCCAATAACCTGGCTTTGTGTGTGCTTGCAGAGACAGTGATGACTGCATCCATCAGACGTGAACATTCCTTAAACAATGTCAGCTCAGTTTGGAGGACGAGAAAACAGGAAAAAAAAGAAAAAAAAGCTCATCATCAAGAAAAATGATGTGTGCCTTCAAATGAGAGATGCCTAATGGTTCAGTAGGAACAGCTAAGCAGAGGAGATACCTCACTCAGCCCCGGCATAAAAAGGACAAAGACATTTATCATTAAAGTGTAATGGGTCACGTCTTTCATCTTTCTTTAAGAAGCTGTCATCTCCCCGTCCATCCAAAAACTCTTAACCTGATTAAACCGCCTCACCTGACAGTTTAAACATCAAATGTTAAACTAGAGTTTTCAGTTTTCTCTTTTTTTAATTATAGAAGTAATAAATGTTGGGAATATTGTAAACGAAGTCAAGAAAACTGTGTGTTTTGCATTTAACCACAGTTAAACAATGTAATTCAATGGGCTGTATACAGGCCACTGAGAAAATAAGGGTTAAAAAAAAAGAGAAGGGTCAAGGAACATAGGCTTTTTTAAAGCTTTTCCTCCAGTTCAGTTTCTCTGAGCGCCACTAGGTGGCTTCAGGAAAAGTAGAAAGTCAAACCTATGGTCTCAAAGAACTATAGTCTCAACAGCATTGGCTCTGAGGTCACAACTCAATTTTAAATCCATACTTATTATTAAATCATTAACATCATGTTCATAATGGTTTTAAAACCCAGAGTAAAAGGAGTTCAACATTGAAGTTTATGTAGACACTGTGTGTTGCATTAGCTGAGTTTCTCTCCAGTGTCCACAGTTACTGCCCTGCGTGGTCAGTGATGAGAGTGTATTTCATGCATTGGTCTGAGCCCAGCAGTAGGTCTCTGTGGCAGATAATTCCCTGTAGGTTGCTGCTGAAGACTCCTTCATCTCTCAGACTCAGTCACAGATTAATGGCCTTGTGGCTGAATTCAGATGCTCTGTCTTCTGCGATAATCAAAGGCAGAGCTGAGCACCATTAGCTGAGTTTGTTTAAAGATAAAGGACGAAAGAAAAGGAAAGAAAAGCAGAGCAGAGAGGAGGGATGTCTGCATTTGTAAACCAGTTTTTAGCATTCATGGAAAATTTTAAGATGTGTGACAGGAGTGTGATGCTGTTTAGTTTCCTTGGGCTTAATCCCAAAATAAACTGCTCTGGTTCATTAAAAAAATTAAACTGTTGCAGCCTGGGCCCGTATGAATCATTTTTATCCTGTTTCTCTGCCCGCGTGTCCGCTGAGGAACATGTGATCCTCGCTCTGACGGTGCAGCGATTCTCCAGAAGGGTGAGAGACGGAGAATGAGACTGAGAAATGTATTCCATTACTGTGGTGCTATTTTCAGCACCGCACAGTGAGAGCACCACTGCTGGCTTAGGCTAGCATCAGAGTAAAGAAAAAGCTCTCACTGAAGCTTCTCTGCATACACAGCATGAGTAAAGATTTCCTGTTATTTAAAATTCAGTTTGGGTGATTGGTCACAGTGTTTTATTTCCCATGAAACCAAGACTCCAGCCCTGTGAGAAGTGCAAGCTAAGACAAACGGGAGACCCTGCGTCCCTGTACTAATCCTTAGGGGCAATGCGCTTGAGTAGGAGCCACTGTTATTTGCTTTCAGAAGAAAGAGACAACATGAACAGAAAAACTGATCTGTGAAATGGCCACAGATTCTAAGACTATTGTAAATGTGCATGACGATATTGTGCAAACGTTGCCAATAGATAATCATTAAGTTTCTAATTGTCGTGGTAGACACATTACGTCAGCGTCACCATGCTCTGGCGCTGCAGCGGCAGCACTACAACTAAGTGATACCATGAACGTGAGTACAACCATGCCGCAGTGCATCAGGCACGTTTTGCTCGTCATCACCGCTCGACACAGTATAGCACGACGTGACCACGACAAACCAGCAGATGACCTGGGATTACTTCTGGCACGTGCTTCAGTTGACTCGCTGAGAGCAGGCTGTTTGGAATCACGGCTGATCTGGGTTTTGAAGGGATTTCTGGGAACTCTTGTAATGTTGACTAATTTTTAGCTGCCTGGATGAATCATTGGGACAGTTGGTGGCATTTTCCATGTTTTAGTCAAAAAATAAATGATTCATATTAAGTTTCCTCCAGCCAATGTGCAAAAGAGTCAAAAGATCACACATTTTCATAAACACTGGATCCCAGAACTCCGTCAGTCATTTAGTTTCCATTGCAACTAGCAACCGAAGCTACAGCTTTACTTTAAAAGACATAGAATTCAAAGTGTGTGAGTGGATGGGTCATAGTCAAAATAGTATTAATGATGATGATGATGATGATCCATTCACATATTTTTTCATTATTTCATCCTGTTAACGCCATTATTTTCCATTAATTTGTCTAAAAAAATATTTAAACTCATGCTTTTCTTGCATGGCTTTACATTATGAGGTTGATTGCCTTTCAAATCATTTTTCACCATATTAGCATACAAATAACAATTTGCAAATGTTAAAATACCCAGAAGCCTTTATTCGTTGTGGATCAATATTAACAAAAACTTAAATGCACGTGCCAACGCAGATCTTTGCTAAGTTATTTTTTGTGTTGGTTTTAAGAACTGTGGAAATATCCAGCAGTGTGTGTGTCCAGGAAAATTATAACATAACAAAACTCAAAGGTTGGTCTTCATCCTGAAATGACATCTCTCACAGTCATGCTCAGTTTTTCTAAGAATTCTTCAACTTGGTTCATTTTTTTTTTGTCTTGTAGGAATTTACAATATCATGATGCTTTTCATCTCTTATTTTGGAAACAACTGCATCACCGATGCGTTGTGCCCTTTGTCTTTGGGACAAAGCCATCGTTCCATAAACAGTTTACTGTAGGTCCGAAATGTCTTCAGGCCTCACTGAAACTCCAGGTTCATATTTTAGAAGTTTCTCTTCACATTTGACCTTTAATAATTCTGTTCCTATGAAGCTCATCAGTTCAATTTTAAACGGTAAGATAGTGTCAAGATGAACAATTTAGCAACAAAATGAGTCCAGTGCTTTCTGGGGAAAAACAAAAAAACTTTTGAAGGAAAATTCTTTGTAGCTCTAATGTGATCAGGAATCATAGTTTGCTTCACACTGAATATTCGTCCAGAGGTGTATTTATTTATAGCTGTAGACTAAAAATGAGCATATAACATAACCCAGCTTTCTCAATAATGTTTTGAAATCTTCCTAGATTAAACTTAGTCCTGGATTAAATAAATGAATATTCTGAGGCTCTAAACTACTCCAGGAATAAATTTAAGATTAAATTAAAACTATAAGGAGGCAGCTTTAACTTCAGCTGTTTGTCAGTGAACACACATGAATTATATGGCGGACACATTGATTACCACAAGCTAGACACGTTCTTTAAGCCTGCTCCTGGCTTCAAGTCCTTTCTGGGAACAGCCCGTACGTGTTCAATCAAACCAGAGAAAACAACCTCAGAGATTAATGAGACACTTCTGTTCTACTTCAGTAGTGACTAATGGATCGGGCTCAGTGACTACAAATATGCATCTATTAATAAAGTGTGCAATAGTTCACTATCTGAAATGCAGATAAATACGTAAGCATCAGACCTGCTCCCCATCCTGTGAGCGTGTCCAACACTTGATGGAATTATCATATCAGGGTTCTATCAATTTTGCTTCTGTCTCCAATAATGAGCTAAACCCATTATTTTAATTCATCTTCTTAATTTAGATTTCAAGTGGTCTTTTCCTTCAGCCCGAAATCAAAAAACCCAGCAGGGCGCTGAGACCTGCAGACAGCAAGAGACTGATGAGGGAGAGGAGCTGAGCTGACATCCTTTGAGTTTCTCCCCATGGTGACTAATTAACCTTTCAGGTCCCCATCATCACTGCAGTACTAAAGTGAGTGTGAGTCTGTGCATGTGTGAGGGATCATACTGGCACCATACGTACGCCTCCACAGGGGCTGCTGACATTTCCTCTGGACTTCCATCCCCTTTGCCTTCCACTGTCCTTTCTTAAATTCCTCCAGCAGCAGTGTCTGCTCTGCGGTCTCTTAAGCCTAAAGCAGCCTGCAGAAAACTCATTATGTACATAACCATAGCTGATGGATCTATTTACTTAAGCCTCACTGTAGGTGAGTATATTAACTTATTAACACTGTTGGAGTATTAATAAGTTACAAGCCATTAGCTCTTTGCTTTGTTATAATGGCCCACAGTGGAATTTACTTACTTCTGCTGGCCCCATGGCCCATTTTTATTCATCAGGACCGCATAAAGGGCTCATGTCAGATAATTAGTACAGGCTTTTTATTTCAGTTGATTTTTTTTTTTTAGAAATGAAACTAATTTTAAGTGTTTTGCTTTAAAAGTTCAAGTGATTAATGAAAAATCCAGCACGCTAGTGCAGGCATGCTTCTTTTCTTTACCTGATGCTCTTCTTAATTACTCGGTCGCTGCCTTGCTCTTCTTTGCAATACGACTTGAAAAGATGTGTTGCCTCGAAACCTCGCCCTTTCGAGACTGCGTACTGCCACAAATTGGCTTTTTCGCTCAACTGTTGTTCGGAATCACAGCTGAGACTGAGGTTTGGTGGAATACGGTGGAACAGTCCACCGGAAAACCCTGGAGACAGTTTGGGGAAATAGTGTAGCTTCACCTAAACAAAAGCAGCAGTGTAATTATCTGATTTTTTTTTAAATTGTTAGTTTCCTGTTTCCGTGTACGTGCTGCAGTAAGTATTTCCCTGCCTATGCCTTCTGCACCTTCCTGCTTGTATGTTTGAGCTTATTCTCTGTCTCGGTTTTATTTTGAAGGTCATTTCCTGGGGTGGCCTGCTGCATTACTGCTTCCTCTCTTCTCAGCCCTGTTACTGTCTGTTTGAGTTCCCCTATCGCTCTGTGTGCCCTTGTTTCAAAAATTGATCCACTTAACTGTAAAGGCCCTGACAAACATTTGCTTGAACAAACTAACGTTTTTCAATCCTCAGAATTATTCATGTTTAATGTTAAAACCAGTGACTGAAATATTTATTTACTGTGGATCGTTCTTTGTTGTTTTTGCTGTTTGCAGACACGGCTGGATGTGTTGCATTTCCCCAGCAGATGAAAGAAAGCATTTAAAGCAAAGATATGATCAATGGACAACAATGTATCTGCTGTCTGTCTTCCCTCTCTGCCTTTCAATTCATCAAATCATCCCTCCAGACATCTTAATTTCTCTGCTGTAGCCTGTCTCTTCATACCCTCTTTTCCCTCCAGCCACAGAAAGGATTTTTATCTAATGTCCTCTCCAGAAATAATGTAAGGGAAGAAGCGAGGGACACAGGGAGTAGGGGGAATATATATATATTTTTTTTTCTTCTTTGTGAGTGTGTGTGTGTGACAAGAATGTACTCCAGAGACAGCTATACCCTGTAGAGTGTCTTAGATCTGTGGTAGAAAGAACTGCTGGTGCAGCAGAGGTGCTACATTTGAAGATCAGTGCTCTTCCTTCTGAGTGTAAAACTCGGGGAGAATAAATATCACCTTTGTCTGTCAAATACATTCAGTTTTATCATAACAGCATTTCCACTGGGATCTTGGGATTATCTTTTGGCCTGTATAGTGAGGTCAAAAGTGTGCATGTAGGTTTATATTTGCAGAATATTAGCTCAGTCGTACATATTGATCCTGAAGTGAAGAGAACCCCTGCTGAGCTGTAGACCTGCAGCTTTTTACAAGCATTAACGTGTATTTCATAGATCATTGGGGAAGCAATATTCTTCTTAAGAGTTGCTCCCATTCCAGTGAGTAATTAAAAGTTTAGTGGCCTGTAAAGTCACCTTTTCCACTTACTTAAAAAGCTTAATAGAACCTAAGAAATGTCCACTGATAAGGCTGTTTTGCTTAAGTCTCCAAACTACCTTACATATCTCCTCCTTTAAATTTTGTGACTAAAATTCAAATCCAGTATTTACTTACGTTTAGATGTCCCCTCTGTGAGTACTAAACTCAACAGAAGCAGTTTTGGGGGTAATATGCGTTTTTCAGATGGAATGAACTCCAAACTGTCCTCACCTTGGTGAGCTTGGATTTCTTTTTCCTTACATACATTTTATTTATTCTCATTATTCTTGTAATTGTTTTTAATCAGTCCTTGTTTGTTCCCATCTGATTGTGTTGGTATCAGCGTTGCTTTTTCTCAGGTCTCACCTGTAAAAAATGCATTTTAATCTCAACAAGTCTGCCTGATTAAACGAAGATTTGATAATAGAAGTAATTTGATTTAAAAAACAAACAAACAACAGTGTTGGGGAATAAACACATAAAGGAAGGCATGCTCCATTGATTTGTTGTTCTATTTAATATTATGTATTAATATATTTATTTATTCATAATTTGAGTCTCTTCAAAGTGGTCACCTTGACCTTCAGTAACATCTTTGGACACTCATAAGACCATATTCCCACTCGGTCTCACTCAGTAATAGTTCCCTTGCAACAACTTGGCCATGAAAGTCTCACCTGAGCTGTAGATGCTGTCAGAGGTATCTGCTGCTCAAACTCTTGGAACCACTCGTGTGGGCTGTAATCTGGCGTGCCACTAATTGTCTTTCTCTGAGGCTGAACTTATCCTCTGCAGCAGAGGTAACTCTTAGTGTTGCTCTCTCAGCATGGTCCAGATGGAAGCTGTGTAGTTTCATGGGATTTGGTGGTGGTCGGGGTGGGGTGGGGGTTGTAACTACTCTTGAGGAAACTTTCTAAAGTTCTGAAACTTTCCTAAACCGACTGAACCTCATATTTTAGTGAACAATGATGGAGTGGGGGTGGGAGCTTATCCCGGCTGTCAAAGAGCAAGAGGCAAAGTATGCTCACGCTCACATTCACACCCACAGCCAGTTTAGAATCACCAGTTAGTGTGACCCACGCATGCTTTTGCACCGTCGAAGGAACCTGGAGTACCCATAGAGAACCCACACGGACAGGGAGAACATGCAAACTTCACGACAGAAAGGCCGCAGCCAGTTAGTGGATTTGAACCTGGGACCTTCTTGATGTGAGGCAACCACTGTGCAGCCCACTTCAAAGCATGTAAAATTTACACTAAAATACACAAATGTTATAATAAAGAATTGAACCAAATACTGCACATGATTTAATCATGCAGATTGGCCTAGTCTGATAAGTTATGTCAATACTCAATAGTATATTGATTTCAGTTCATCACTTTAAGTCTTAAGTCTACTTATGGAAGATCTGTCACAGTCGGGGCTGTGTGCAGGAAGGGGTGGACCCAAACGCAGGACACGGGACCATAAACTTAAACTCAAAACAGTTTTATATAGCTGAAGGAGCAAAGGAACAAAAACAAAATACAAAAACCCAAAATCTCCACCAAAGCCGAACCAAAAGGCAGAACGCCAAGCCCGGGAGAAAATGCAAAACAGATCACTAAACCTGAGGACACACAGCTAAGGGATGAACACAGACAACAACACAACAAGGAACAGAAGAAAACTGAGGGCTTAAATACACACAACGTAATTAGGGCAAGTGAAAACAACAGGAAACAACAGGTGAACCAAATGAAACTAACAACACAGAGGAAGCAAAACTAAACACAAAGGACAGGAAACACGAGACTGTCAGAATAAAACAGGAAGTGACCAACCAAGACGCACACTCAGACTTAACACAAGAAACCACGACAGAGGGAAGCTACACATAAGACAAAACAGACACCTACTTGAACACACAGGCTGACAAGACGGGGAGACAAGAACTGACGCGGAAAACTAAACAGACAAGGCAAACTAAAATCCTGATCCCAACTAAACTACAAACACAACCAGAAATAAAACAAAGAACAGAACTTCACAAAAAGAAACACTGGGCCACCAACCCAGGATCATGGCAAGATCTTTTTATTTTATGATCTGGGGCTGATCAAACTGAAAATACCTCTGCCAGTCAATCCACAACTGAACGGCTTTCTGTTTAGAATTACATACTTAAGAGTTTGAATTCACAAAACTAGGATTATGTAGTATTAAATTCACATGTCAAGAGAAAGGAAAGGAAGACAAAACAGATCTTTCTGACTCTTCTTGCTGTCCGCCCCAGCCTGAAATCCAAATATCCTCTAACACACAAACGTAGATGGGCACATAAATGCATTTAGACACACACGCAAACACACAGTGACACACCGTCTCATATGTGCACAGCAGGTGCTTTACAAGAGAGAGTGGGAAAGCTCTATTACTCTTCCTCCTCTCACAATTTCTCAGGGGGTCTTAAAAAGTAATGTGTTTTCAAATGCAGGGTTCTGGCTTGTTGCACGGCCTGGCTGACTGTGATATATGATCAGAGAAACAAGCGAGAGGGCATCCAGGGCCACAACCAAGGCCCCAGCGCTTTCACCAGGGTGCTATTGGAATGTTATGCTCATAGGTATCACAACAAAATGGGAAGGGCAAAATATAACAAGCTAAATAAAGACAGAATGGATGGAAACCTTGGTAAGTAACACGTCACCAAGTTGCATGAGGCTTGCTGCCTGTTTGACCACGTGGCTCATCATGGTCACACAACTAATAAAGGTGATCTGAAACATTTCTCCTGCAATTACAATAGACACACAGTTGGAATTCTTTCTAAAGAACTATAAACTGCACACACCGTCACTTTGTTTTGGTCATTGGCCAGACACTAGACCTAAAAGCAATCGAGCACAACAAATATACCTGAGCTTTTATATTAGGGATTGTATGCAAGTGCAATGGTGTGTAAAGTAAGTGGCAGCACGCGGAGAATGGTATGAAATTGTGTTTTGGCAGTTTTCAGATCTGTGGTCTGCTAGAGAAAAACAAAAACCTGAGAATGGATAGCACCAAAAGACTCAATGAGCTTGTTAAGAAGGCATGCTCAGTCCTGAGGGCAGAGCTGGACAATCTGAATGCAGTGGTGAGGAAGATGATGTTGTCAAACCTGCTCTGCATCATGAATAATGTCTCCTACCCTCTGCACCGTGTTCTTGGCAATCAGTAAAAGACTAAAAATAGGTGAAATGCCCTTATTGAACATCTCCTTTTTTAAAAATGTATTTTTAGATTTTTTTTATATTTAATTTTTGTTCTATTAAGAATTTGAACTTCAAGTTTTAGAAATTCTCCTTCTTCTTAGTCTTATGCTCTTCTTCTATTGTTATTATTTTAATCTTCACCTTTCCTTGGAATGAGCCTATAGCTGGTAGTGATGATATCTATAGTATTTTTAAAGAGTGCAGACAAATACTAGATGTGATTAATTATTTTAAAAATGCATTAAAAATACAGTAAAAAAACAAAAAAATTAGCTCTCCTTTCAGTTTCATTTTGGACCTTTTCATATAAATATTGTATTCATATTGCAGTGGAAGAAAATGGCTGTAATATTCACTGCTCATAAAAATTTAAGGAACACTTTGAAAATGCATCAGATCTCAATGGGAGAAAACAAAAATGATGCTGATATTTATACTGTTATGGACTGGGAAATGGAACGAAAGCATGCCGCATCATTTAATGGGAACGAAAATCATCAGCCTACAGAGGCTGAATTCAAAGACACCCTAGAAGTTAAAGGGAAAAAATTATGCAGCAGGTTAGGCCATTTTGCCAAAATTTCATTGCAGTAACTCAAAATGGTACTCAGCAGTTTGTATTGTCCCCGCATGCGCATACACATGCCTGACAACATCAGGGCTCCTAATAGGACAACGGATGGTGTCCTGGGGGATCTCCTCCCAGATCTAGACCAGGGCATCACTGAGCTCCAGGACAGTCTGAGGTGCAACCTGTCGGATGGATGGAAACATAATTTCCCAGAGGTGTTCTGTTGGATTTAGGTCAGACAAGCGTGAGGGGCAATCAGTGGTATCAATTCCTTCATCCTCCAGGAACTGCCTGCATACTCTCATCCCATGAAGCCAGGCATTGTGATGCCTCAGCAGGAACCCAGGACCCACTGCACCAGTTTAGGGTTTGACAGTCCAAAGATTTCATCCTGATACCTCATGGAGGTCGTGGGGGCTGTTGCCTAGCCTGTAGAGGTCTGTGCGTCCCTCCATGGATATACCTGCCCAGACCATCACTGACCCACCACCAAACCGGTCATGCCAAGTGATGTTACAGTCAGCATAACTTTCTCCACGGCTTCTCCAGACCCTTTCACATCTGTGCTTTTCACAGATGAGAGCAGGTTCACCCTGAGCACATGTGACAGTGTTCCAGTGGTGGACCTGCCAATCCTTGTATTCTATGACAAATGCCAATGAGCTTCCACAGTGCCGGGCACTAAGCACAGGGCCCATTAGAGAATACTGGGCCCAAAGGCCACTCTCATGAAGTCTGTTTCTGGTTGTTTGGTCAGAGACATTCACACCAGTGGCTGCTGGAGGCCTTTTTTGTTTTGGCTCTGGCAGTCTTCATCCTGTTCCTCCTGCACAAAGGAGTAGTTACCCATCCTGCTGATGTGTTAAGGACCTTCTACAGCCCTGTCCAGCTCTCCTAGAGTCCTGGAATCTCCTCCATGCTTTTGAGACTGTGCTGGGAGACACAACAAACTACATATTGATGTGCCATCCTGGAGGAGTTGGACTAACTGTGCAACTTCTGTAGGGTCAGGGTGACTCTGACCCTGGCCAAATGCAAAACTAGTGAAACAGCAGTCGGAAAAGACGAAGAGGGAAAAATGTGAGTGTCCTCCACCTGTAAAACCATTCCTGTTTTGGGGGTTGTCTCATTGTTGCCCCTCTAGTGCACCTGTTGTTAATTTCATGAACACCAAAGCAGCTGAAACTGATTAACAACCCCCTCTGCTACTTAACTGACCAAATCAATATCCCAGAAGTTTAACTGACTTGATGCTGAACTCTGATTATAAGTGTTCCTTTAATGTAAATAGATGTATATACTTAAATACCAGGCCAGGTCAGTTAAACATTTAAATCTACACTTTATTTTTGTCTCTTGAGGCTACCAGTAAGATATTGAGTCCTTTTACTGTGTACATGGAGTACCAAAAAATGTTAAATGTAATTTAATAATGAAAAGGGTACAGTGTACGCCATGTGCTAAAAATATACTTTCAGTGTGGGGCAGTACATGCTTTTGGCCCTGGGCTGTCCAGCCTATTTTATCTGCAGCCAGTCAGGCATCTTCTTAATGCCATAATCAACACTGCATCCCTGAAGGCTATTTTAACATGCTTCCAAATCTGCTTCTCGTTTTATTTATTTTGCAACTATCGTGCAATAGCACTGATGTTTTTCCTTCTTTTCTTACATAGCGTCTGGTATTGTGCGTGTTGAGGTCACCGAATGTGCGTGTGTGTGTGTGGGGGGGGGCTGCCGTTGATTTGTGTGATTTGTCGTTAGCACCTTTGACTTGGCACACACAGTGTTGATGTTTCACGTAAGACCGCTTGTTCTGCATGGCGGTGACGAGCTGCAGAGGCTGTCAGAGAATGACGCGCTAAATCACCGTCTCTCGAAGGAGGGAATGGATCTCTCCATTTAAAAGCGTAGCTACAGAGAAAACCAATTAGAAACCCAGTTAAACCTATAATCACGGACAACGACGCTGCTTTATCTTGTGCCAGTGTTGAGAGTAAAGGATAAAAGAAGGAGCTAGGGTATGTCAGTTAGGCCAGTGGGTTTAGCACATGGGTGTTTTTCATCAAAGAGTTCTGAATTTAGCATCACTTTTCATATCTACAACCTAATTAACACTTTAACACGGTGTCGCAACAAACAGACCTAATTAACCACAAGACAGCTACACAAGATATACAAAAAAGAAAATCTGAAGCATTACGGTGACACACTTTGCTTTGATATTTATACCTTGTCATGAGGGTTGCATAATTATGCAATAGCGCATGTAAAGTTTGGTCATAGCAGCCTAGACCCTAAAGCCTTCAAAAAGAAATATTGGTGGCCCTGTGTTTGCATTTCTGCCTTTCTCACTGTATGTGCGTGTGAGTGTGTGATAGCAGGCGACCCTATATAGTAAGGTAAGCTCTAATTAGCACTCACTGTTTGTACTCTACATGTGAGAAACCTCTCTGCCTTTTCTTCTCTCCGAGGCACAATCTTTCTGTTCTGTGCTACGCTAAACACAAAGCTTTGAAGTCTACTTCCAGAGCAAAGCCTAAAAATCCAAAAACAACTCATGTGCCCTCATTGAAACTATAACATAAGCAGTTTTGTTTCTTATCAAGTTTCATCAAAAAAGGCTTAAAGGGGAAAAAAAAAAATCACAAGAATTACATTTAATATTCACTTTCATTGCTATGTCATCATTTCACTTTTCCATTAAGCCTCCAGAAGCTCATACGTCTCAGTGGGATGAGGGTTCTTTGTTTTTCAGAGCGTATCCAGCAAAATGAAAGATACAGTTATTTGAGTTCAATTATTCTGATTTGAGAACAGCAACTAGCTCTGCAAAGCTGGATTTGTTTTAGTTTGCTTAGAGGAAACCCTTGTGTGGAAAGGCTGATGATGTGCAAGTCTTGTCTGCCTGTTTGATTTGTCTGTCCAACTAATCTGTTACACCGTCCCTCCCTGCTCACCACGCACTCAGTGTCTAGCTAACAGCCATATTGCTGGAATAATGAAATTAATGTTTTATAGGCCATTACTGGGCCATGACAAGATGGATGAGAAAGAAGAGAAGAGATGAGAGGAACAGGAAGTCTGGCCAGATGGAGAAGAAGGAAAAAAAAACAGCCATGTCATTTTTAGTGTGCTTTTTTTTTTGTTTTGTTTTTCTTCAGCAGCTGAGAGAAAGGCTGCAGCAAGGATTTAAAAAAAAAATTCTTATAATGGCTCCTAAATCGAGCTTTTATGTGCTAGTTACAGGGCAAATACAAAGAAGCAAATATTAAACCTTCACATCCAGAGCCCTGCGCCTTCCATCACACGATCAGCTGTAAAAAAAAAAGACACAAGCACAAACTTTTTTGATCACCCTAAAGCTGTAAGCAGCACCTGTTTTTGGAGTTCTGTTTGTGTACCCTTCCAAAGAAAAATATTCCCAGCTTTCCCGGTGTAGCAGTAATAAAAAATAATAAAATTATAGGATAGAACCTTTCACAGCTGCACTCAGATAATCTTCACATTCACACGTTGTTTTTCACTTTTAAGTCCACACAGTGCGGGCATGATTGAGTTGGGCAAAACAGATCAGTGTACTGTCCCTACTGGCCCTGATGCTGATGTGTATTCATTACTTATATGTATCCTGGCAGACCTTTGAAAACAAAAATAGAATTTTATAATGTGGTGTTCGAAAAGGAAGTATGTGAGAAATAATTTTGATTTCTTTCTTCATTTTTTCTTTCTTTTTGGTTTCATCCAATCTTCTTCAAGATTTAGACATACTGTGACAGGCATTAGGGACACATCTTGAAGTGTGTATATCTCGCCAGGCGAGGAGAAACAAGACAGTTTAAGTGTACAATTTGGTAGCTGACTGGCAGAAACAGCATCTAGCAGACAGACGGACTGACTGAGTGATTGGTGGAGACTCTTTCTAACTGGCTGGATGTTTGCTTGATTGAATGGCTGAGTGGCAGACTGACTGAATACCTGAGAAGCTAAAAAAAAAAGGGCCATCGCAGCAGTGAAAATGTGTTTGATGTGCATACACCCACACGAGTATCGTGATTGGACATTGTCCATGCCGATAGCGCCTTACATGGTGGTCTCTCAAAGTTTGCCCTAATGGCAAAGGAGCTGGAAGTGCAGATGAGAGATTCAGAGAGGCCATCAGTGTGGGTGGGACAGCGGTAATGAAATGGTGTAAACAAATCCCTTTGTCTTTTCATACACAGACACATAACCCACACGCGCACACACACCCACATACACGCACACAGAACCAACTATTATCACTCCCAAGCACAGCAAACTACCAACAGTCACAAGAAATCCACTCACAGGCAGTTTATGAATTTATGAATTTTCCAACGTATGTATGGCAGGTCTTCTGAAAACTCACAACTGGGTGGCGAGGACTGGGTTTTACATTTTACTCTGCCACCAGGGAGATGGTGACTTTGTAACGTTAGAGTAAATGTGTCCATTGCTCCACTGACCGCTGTCAAATCTATTTGTGTCCTGCCAAAAACAAACCTTTTGGCACGCTGATGCAGACAGAAAATCAGATAACTCACAGAGACGTACATTCTGTCTCTTGAGATTATTTGACAGGCCATGTGCTTCAGGGCTTTATCAATTATAGTCGTTGAGAGAGTGAGGCCTAGATTTCTATCACCAACTGTGCTTTAACTTTCCTAAAAGGCATCCCTGAACATGCTTTCATTGATCAGGGGCCCGGAGCGCTGTTCAACAAGGTGCTTCGTCAGAAGTTGGATTTTTTTTTTCTTCAGATGTGTCAGACCTCATGAGGTCGTGCTGGGAGTATTCTGTTAAACTTGTATGGTGTGTCTTTGCACGGCCTGTTCTGTGGCTGTGCTGTTTAGCTGTTTTGTTTTTGTTTTGTTTTTTAGATTAGATTCAACTTTATTGTCATTGAACACAGTAACAAGTACTCGAACAATGAAATGCAGTTTAGCATCTAACCAGAAGTGCAGAGTAGTAAAGTGCAAGGTATGTACATGGGCAGTGCAGCTATGAACTGAATATACTATATATAATATATGCTAAAATATATATAAATATATATACACAGTGTATTACTGCAGGAATGAATTGAATATACTATATATTAAACTATAGAATATACAGAAGATGAAGATACTGACATGTATGTACACGTAGACAGTTATGAACAGTTGTTAAATCTAAAGTTGTTAAATATAAATTTCGATAAATATGTATATACAGATACAGCGGAGAGTAATTAGTCATAGGTGTGGGGGTGGGGGGTCACCGCTGTGTAGAGCAGGGGACAGCTGAGGAAAAAGCTGTTCCTGAACCTGCTGGTTCTGGAATGTGGGACCTGTAGCGCCTCCTGGAGGGGAGGAGGGTAAACAGTCTGTAGCCTGGGTGAGAGCTGTCCCTGGCAGTGCTGTGTACCCTCCGCAGGCACCGCTTACTGTGAGCAGCCTCTATGGTGGGGAGTGATAGACCCTTCCGGTCTGCGATGGAGCAGTTACCATACCAGACTGTGATGCAACTGGTAAGGATGCTCTCGATGGTGCTGCAGTAGAAGTTCACCAGGATCTGAGGAGACCGATGGGCCTTCTTTAGTTTCCTCAGGAAGAAGACCCTCTCTGAGCCTTCTTGACCAGGACAGAGGTGTTGACTGACCAAGAAAGATCCTCGGAGAGATGGACCCCCAGAAACTTGAAACTGGAGACACGCTCCACCTCAGCTTCGTGGATCTGGATGGGTGTGTGTGTGCCTCCAGCAGTTCTCCTGAAGTCCACAATGATCTCCTTGGTCTTTTTGGTGTTGATTGATAAGTTGTTGTCAGCGCACCATGATGCCAAGTGCTGGACCTCCTCCCTGTAGTCCATCTCATTGTTGTTGGTGATGAGGCCGATCACTGTCATATCGTCTGCAAGCTTGATGATGGCGCTGGAATCATGCACCGGTTCACAGTCGTGTGCAAAGAGGGAGTAGAGGAGAGGGCTCAGCACACAGCCCTGTGGAACGCCAGTGTTTAGGATGAGGGTGGAGGAGGTGAGGTTGTCCAGGATCCAGTTACAGAGGGAGGGGTTGATGCCGAGGTTGCTCAGTTTGGTGATGAGACTGGAGGGGACGATAATGTTGAATGCTGAGCTGAAGTCGATGAACAGCATTCTCACATAGGTGTTTTTGTTGTCCAGGTGGGAGAGGGCGGAGTGAAGCGCTGTGGCGATGGCATCATCAGTACACCTATTCTGGCGGTAGGCGAACTGGAAAGGGTGCAGGCTGGGATGTAGGCTGGTTTTGAGGTGAGCCAGGACCAGCCTGTTGAGGCACTTCATGATGGTAGGGGTGAGTGCAACAGGGCGGAAGTCGTTGTGACATGTTTCAGCACTGGCATGATGGACGGGGTCTTGAAGCACGTGGGGACGACTACTTGGGCCAGAGACAGATTGAAGATGTCAGTCAGGACCCCAGTTAGTTGTCCAGCACAGGCCTTGAGCGCACATCGGGGAATGCCATCAGGGCCAGCAGCCTTACGTGGGTTGACAGTTAATTTCAGTCTCTACAGGAAACCATGAAACTATTACTCATTTCTTTTGTTCCTATTTCTTTGTTTATGTTTGACTCTTTTGAGCACAGCTGATTCCTTCCAGTCCGTTGTTTTTGAGGAGGACTTTGACAGCAGTGCTGGTAAGCACTAGGTAATCATATTGGTGAGATGGCATATTATAACCCAAAGCAAAGTTTCTTTCCTAAACCTCACCAGCAAGAAATGAAGCTAGATTCATGAATATGCAACACAAACTGCATTTTCCAGGCTTTTAATAATTGCTCTCCACTGTATCAATTTATTTACATCTCATATGTTTATGGAGAAGTTAACTTTCTGAAATTTTTAAAATATCAGGTGTTTAAAACACTAAGCAGCAGATAAATAAACCGATTAGCTACATCAGTGTGTCCTCTTGAAGTTTCTTTCACTCCAGTGGGACCAGTGGACACCCAGACGCGCCCACACTCCTGCAGCGCTGCAGTGTCAGGACTGCAGCAGATAATTGCGTGTGATCCAGTTCAGCCACTTTATCTCAGCTTACCCTCCAAAGCTTTTCCACAATTGGTGAGGGTGCGTGTTGGTGTTTGCACTGGAAATGAAAACTGGTGGGATGACAAAAAATGTGATTAAGTTTAGCTCATGAAAGAATAATAACATCAAACCAAGTCATCACTTTTATACAACTGGCCTGTTTCTCATTTGCACAGGAGAAAGCCTTGCACAGAAAGGTAATTCCAGCTCTCCAGGAACCAGCATACATAATGAATGGTTGCTTAACTTGATGCGTGCCACTGTAGCAAGCTGCTTTGCATTCTGGTGGTCCCACTTTGGTTTTGCGCAGGTCATAATGAAGCAATACTTCTGACAGATTTTGCATGTGTTCAAGCTATAAAGTGTCTGAAATCCACACCTCAATTTCCAATACTACGGTTGACAGTCCCTGCTTAGAGATTCTGCTTGGGTGAGGTAGGATAGCCTCGCCTCATCTCTTGCCCTCTCCACTGACAAGACAATCACCCACCCCTTCAATAATTCACACTGAGAGGTGTTTCTTTCATTTCAATATTCCTGACCAAATGGCATTTTAAGAGCCATCGTGTTGAGCTCAAATGTGAAAAGAATGTCTTTAATTATTTAGTTCCAAAGGTTTTTGTTCTGTCTGACTATTTTTTTCCTGTTTTTCTTTTTTCCAATCCATCTCCTTTCTGCTCCACTGGGCCTCTGTCTCTCTTTCTCCCCGCTCCCGGTTTCTCACGGCTATCCAACAGGTAAGTATGCTTGATCACATCGTATTCATAGAGTCATGCAATAGGCTCACCTTGCACTGTATTATTTAGTGCTGTGCCACCTGTTGTTACCCAGCAGTGGGATGGGTCATGTATCTCTTGTACTTCCTGCTGAACAATGACTGTGGTCACTGATGTGGAGCAGAAAATCTGTGGTTTAATGGCATTTATTTTCACAGCTCTGCTAAGGTGGCTTTAGGGATGTTGAGTGGTTGTGACCTTATTTGGCTGATGAGAGTCGGATCTGTGAGAAGAGACACATCCAAAATATTTCAGCACAGTTGCGGTTGCAGATTTAAACGCCTAATCCTTTACACTAAGCTCTAAAGGAAGCAGAAAGGGAGCCTTTTTTTAAAGACCTAAATCTGGAAGCATGGTGTTGTTTTGCAAAAAATGCTGTTGCCTTAAATGACAGATATGATGTCAGAGGGATCTCAAGAGCAAAAAAAAAATTGCATGACTAATGAGAAATCAAAATCAGATGAGTCATAGGCTCATGTCAAATTTTTAGGGGTGTTCCTAATGTCACATTAAGAGGCATTAGGAAACAGATTTATGTGGTCTCATGTTAAAAAAAAAAAAAAGCTTGAATTACTCACTCATTCTTTTTATATCTGCCTGTAGAGCTTAAGGACAAATTAAATGTAATATAGTAATTATCATCACTGAAGTGACACAAACAGTTCTGATGTATTATATGGAAAGAGGAGTTGCAATTCCGCCAACCACCTGACATATTCCAATTCTCATATTCTTCTCATATTATATGAAGCTGATGCCTTATGGCTCTGAACTGCCCTAATCCTCATGGCTCATTTGATGTGAATGAAGCACAAATATGGTTGATGATTTAGTTTATGGGGCTCCTTAGTTCCTGGGGTTATTTGATAAAGTGGGGCCATTTGAAACTCAGACTAACCATGTGTGACAGCGAAATCAAGCCTGGAAACTTTGAAAGGAAGCACACTTTTATCTTGAGTGATGTGACATTCAAAAGTCTTCTTTTCCATGTACATAACAGGATCTTAATATATAGACCTAAAACATGCTGTCACAAACACGCTCGACTGAGGATAAAAAAGAAAAAAAGTTTCTGACAAACAGAGAAAAGATCAAACCACAGAAAATAGAGAGGATCAGTGCATTTGTCTGGATGAAGAATGATGTCTCACTCTTATCGCTGTAGGAAATCAAACTATGTCAGAGAGCACAGAAATGATGACAGAGCACAAAAGAAGTTTCCAGGGTATACAGACATATCAAGAGAAGACTTCTGAACGGTGTAACATTTTCTGTGACAACAGTGTAGTATCACATTTCTGAAGGGATGAATGGAAACAGAAGACTTAAGTTTAAGATTTAGAATGGGGGTTTTATTTTGTTGTTGCTCACTGAAGGCACAGCACGAGCGGTAGGACAGTGAACACTCAAATACAATTTGGATTGATATGAAGTGCTACTTGACTTTTTGCAGAGTCAGGATGAGTAACACTCAACGTGAGCGTGTGTCACTGGCGGCGGCTCGAACCACATTGTTTGAGAACAACAATACCGCACACCGAAAGCAACACAACAATGCAATATATTTTGGGTCCAAAAAAACATACTGAGCTACACTCCTACAGTGCATTCAATTCAGTTTCACTGTTATTGTATGTGCTGTCAGTAGCAGCACTGTCATGCATGCAGAAAAGGTGTTAAGGCCTTAGTCATAAAGGTGACGGGCAGAAAAAAAAATCATCTTTGGACAACAGTATGGGTTAATGAGAAACCAGACGATGACAAACTACTTATTCTGTCACTGAGGCCCGTTTACATGAGAACGTTTTCAGTGGAAACTGTGACGTTTTACTGTTTTCAGAAAGTAACGTTTCAAAAACGTGCTCCATTTACACGGAAACGCAAGATGCTGAAGGTGCTGCAGCTCCTGTCGCCAGGCCACAAGTCGGTGGTGTGGATGTGGGAGCCGCAACCAGAGTGCGTGTGTGCCAGTGCCCCGTTTTCAAAAAGCAGCGTTTTCGCCCTTTTACAGAGTAACAGGAATCATTTTCACGCTGTTCTCGTGTACACGGGAGGCTGAAACGCATCAAAACTTTATTGTTTTCATGCGAAAACGTTCTCATGTAAACGGGGCCTCAGACTGAAGGATTTAATGATGGTTTCTCCCGACACGACACACTGTACAGCATGCAGTATGATGTGGATATGAGTGTTGCTGTCTCCCTACAGTGCATGGCATTTATTACAGAATGAATATAAATAAGGAATTTAAAATGGATCATAAAATGATGCAATACCCCCCAAAAAATAGAGTCCAGTGAGCTGTAAGCTAGAAACCAGATGGACAGTGGCAGTAGAGTTCTCTGCAATCTGTTTCAAAAAGTCGAGATCACAACAGCCCCCCCAAAAGAACGCAGTAGCACCCTCTCAATCTCTGGCTGAGGCGGCCAGATGAGGCACGGTACCAGCAGCCCTAAAACTGAAAAAACATCCACGCACGTGATCGCTGACCAGGACTGCATTTCCACATTTATATAACACTTGTTTGCAAAGAGACAAGTAAAAATACAGACGAGCAGCAAAGCATCGCTGAGCACTGATGAGCTGCAAATTGCACCCTGTCATTGCAACACAGTGTTTATATGATGTGTTTCTGTCAGCATCCCAAACTCAAGTAACCAAATTACATGTGAGCATGACACTGAAACCAGCCAGAATGCAAATAGGCAAACACACATTTAACGACTAAATTAAGAGCCAGACATCGTCTGTGATAGATGTATTTGAAGGTATAACGGCAGCAGACCATATTTCTGTTCATTTCCAAATCACTGAAGGACTTCTGGATCTCAAGCACCAACGTTAATCTCCATATTCAGCTCAAATTGATTCTGGAGTACCTGCGAGTACATATTATTTTCTGAGTCCAGAGATTGTACTAGTGGCATGCTGCAAGGGTGTGTGTGTGTGTGTGTGTGTGTGTGTGTATAGTGGGTGCAAGCTCCTGTGTGCAGTCCTGTGAGCATGCGTTGTGTGCAGCCCAAGCTAAAACCTCCACTGCGGTCAGAGGAGCAGCCTAATGGCATTTTCCATTTCCTCACTGTGGGAGATGTCTCCCACTGAGGATTCGTAAAGATGGCCACAAGGGGAGAACGAAGGGTGGGTCGGTGTGTGTGTGTGTGTGTGTGTGTGTGTGTGTGTGTGTGCGTGTGTGTGGGCTGGATGCTATTTGCTGAGCTTATGAATTCAGCAAATTAGAGATTTAAATATGAATTTTGCAACAGAAAAGCAGCTATGGTGCATTAAAGTAGTACAATGCTGACTTTTTTATTCTTAAGCAATGCAGCTTAAATGCATAAAAGTGGTAATCCCGTGGCCATCGAACCTAATATATACTGCATGATTTTCCACTTTATAGAGTTTATCATCTTCCTCTCTCTGTGCCATAATTGTAATTTGCAAACAGCTGTTGTTTACTGTTCTTAGCACTTTTTTCCATCCAATGAATCTCTTCATACAGCACACTCTTTGAATAGAGATAAAACAGCAGAGAGAGGTAGAGACGGAAGACAGAGCAAGAGAATCATTATAAGCTGTAAAAAGCTCAAAAAGGATGAAATTTGAGGAGAGAAGAAGGAAAGACAAACACACACACACACACACACACACACACATGGTGTGGGGTAAATGGGAAGAAAGGTGGCAGAGTTCATTGTTTGCAATTCATGAAATCCCTCTTGTTTTTCTTCTGTTGTATTGTCCATTTACCTCCACTGCTAAAAATGTCTCATTCAGATGAAATTCTGCAGGTGGGCATCAGAGACCAGAGAGCTACTACACCCCCATCCCCCACCCCATCACCCCATACAGAGGGGATCAGAACCACAGCAGTTGGAGCAGAGATAGATGAAATCACGATGTGCCTCACATTGCCACCCTTCCCTGACAACAAGATTAATTTTCACTCTTCAACCATGATCAAAGTCCCTTGCCAGCACCACCTCTTCCTCTTTTCATCTCTCGCCCCCTCTCGCTTCTGCGGAGGATAGTTCCACCAAATGAAAATTAAAATAGATTGTGAATGAATTCACTACATCACTGTAACAGGGATGAAACTTTAAAGCAGCAGATCTTACACATGAGGCTATGGGATCTTGCACTGCCTGTGAAAGCAGGGATAATCAAGGTTTGTTGCACAAATTAAAAATTTTTTTTTTTTTAGCCACAGTCAGTTCAGTATAAGAGATGCTGCACAGCCTGTGCAGCTGAATATTGTCTACTGTGTTTCAGTCAGAAATTAAAAGTTTTCACACTGATTACATTTACTTTAATTACATGAAAAGCCAATTTTAGAAAGAAGTGGACATTCAACCGACAGGAAGCATGTTACGGGGGAAAAGCATCAGCGTTAAACTCTTTGGCGTTTACATTTTCTTTATCTGAGTTTACACCTTCAGCGGACAAACTGTACTCTATGGAAAAGCCTCCAGCGGTAAAGTGGTTAGCTCGTTCGTTTGGCGAGCAAAGCGTCGCTGGTTAAAGCCGAGCCAGAGACACAAATCCCCTTTGCGGCTGCATCAGGAAGGGCGTCCGGTATGAAACTCTGCCAAATCAAACGTGTGACGTGACCCCTTGTGGCAAGAGAGCAGCCAAAAGCAGCTTTACATCCAGCTAAACTCTACAGAAACAAGTAAAGTATTGAAGACAACCATGTGGCCTAGTTTACACTTTTTTTTTCTTTTTGCTGCAGCTGACCTGAAATTATTTTTGCCCATTTCAAAAACTGGAAGGAAGCAGAAGAAATTCAGTTAAGTAAAGCGCTTGTTAAAGCCACTTGAAATGAGATCTTTTAAAGCCACAGTGTTCCCATATCTCCAGACCAAAGAAAGGAAGTGAAAATCTGTGCTGTTTTGAAAGACTTTGGGTTTGACTGACAAGTTCTCACCATTACTGTTACAGAATGAGATCCCCCTATCCTTTCAAATATTGGTTTTAACCGTATATATTCTGACAGCGATGTTATTTTGCGCATATCTCTCACCCATTGTCATTTTCTTTTCACTTCCTTCCATCTCTGCCTCCAGCACATCTGGTTGTGAATAATAGAACAGCTCTGTGGCTCTTTGGCAGCATACACTGTGTGTGTGTGTGTGTGTGTGTGTGTATTTCCACGTGAGCTCTTTAATGCATGGATGGTATACAGTACACATCTGAACACAGTAGTTTATGCTGCACATGGGCTGTGCGTGCATTTATTTATGTCTAGGACGGGGTCTTTGTGCTGATGGTGTGGTGATGGTGAGAAAACCTCAGAGCTCCATTCAAGAGGAAAACACATATTTCGTTTTGGGACTGTCAGCATCAGGGGAATGGGAGATAAAACAGAAGAACAGAAACACACGTCTTTTTCCACAGCTGGAGAGCAATCACTGTGGGGGATAAAGAAACGAATGAAACTTTTAAAATCTCAGGCTGAGTCCTTTGCTCATGGTTGAAAAGTGCCAGCATGCTTGGCTATTTGGCCCTTTAGTTTAAATCGCAATGCTTTGGCTCTCTAATCTGCTCCTCCCTCCAAACGCCCAAAATCTGAGTCCCCTTCAGAGATGGATCATGTCTAAACCCATCTCTCAATGGCATGCTTAACATCCACAGTGGGAATGGAGGACAGTGTGGTGAGAAACAAAGGAAAAATATATGTACACTATGGTACTTAAAGAACTAATGAGCTCTGGGTAATCTTTACAGAACAATTATAAGATTGAGTTTGTCTCCTTAATTATCCAAGTAATGACCAAAGTGTTGTTACTAATTCATTATAATAACTGAAACTGGTATTATTCTGCTTGAATAGTTGCAACATGTCAAGGCTAAGACACATAAATCAGGAAAAAAAATATTACTATGCCAACAAATTAAGCCAGTATCTTGCTTCAGGGAAAGAGTGACCTCCTTTTTAATTTAAAAAAATTAAAAAGGAATCAGAAATCTTTGGTAGGTCCCAGGACGCAAGCATATATAAAACAAAGGTTGCTTTAACTTTGCACGCATTAACATTAGAAATTAAAAAATAAATCATTTCTGTCAATATTCTCAGCTGTCAGATGACCTCGTCAGGAATCTCCTGATTAGAAACCGTCAATCTCTCTGAATCCTACATTAGACAGAAACTCCTTAGGTAACGTCCTGTTTTATCGTGTTTGTCAGCATATTTATTTTTTCATTCACCTGTCCATACCATCTTGTTCTTTCATTTGTCCAAGGAGTAAGTAGATTTCCATTTCTTTTCTCCAGTGTTTTGAGTTGTGTTTCCTCTTTGTGGCAGTAAAAGGCTCAACAATCGATCAGTTCATAAAAGGCTTCCCTCCTGCCATGTTGTTATTGATGCTTTTCTATTAGGGTGCCGATGGACAGGGATGCTCTTGTATTGCCTTTGTTACGAGGTTTGAGTTGAAGTGTTTCCAGCAATTTGTAAACACTGTATTCATCTGGAAAAATCCTTTCATTTTAGAAAACTGCTGCCTCTGTAATCCGACATAGGAATCCTACAGGAATGTGTGGGAAGCTTAAATAATGTTGGTACCACCAGTGCTGTGTGTATGTAGACAATAAAAGCCATTTGGCTGTGCATGCTGGCCACAGCTTCAAGTACAGTTACTGACTATTGTTTTCTGCAGATTGTAATGGATTGAATATTTTGCTTGTTCCTGATTGATTCAACACAAGAGAAGCTGCAACAAGAAAAACAAACAGATTTGAATTAATTTAACTTGTTTTTCCAGGTAAAGAATTCCTAATTCCATCCATCCATCCATCCACCTTAATTATGACGTGTCCCAAACTAATTTGTCGCACTCGGCACTGACCAACTTCCAATTAAAAGAAATAAGTTCCTAGCATGATCATTGATCCTATTAAACTGGATTGATGAGCTAATACATTTGAGGAAATAATTATCTGATCCTCCGTTGAATTTGTAAGTTTGCTCACTTACAAAAACATGACAAGTCTTTAATTTTTATGTCAGCTTCATTTTAATGACGAGAGACAGAATATGAGCCAAGAAATCCAGAAAACAAAACAAAACACATTACATAAAAGTTGAAAACTGATTTGAATGTCATTGAGTCTCCGGAGCTGGAAAACAGGCGACTGAACTTCTTTAAACTTCACCACTCATCCGACAGACTCCTGATGGAGAGACCCAGATATTTAAACCCCAGTGGGCGTTGTCCCCCGGAGGTGTTTGCTGACCCACTGTTGTTCATGTGCATAATCACAGGTGTGAAAAAAGGTAGGTATTACAATCAGTGATTTTGGGTGAAACCACTGTGAGACTTTGCCCCACTGTATCAACTGGCCTATTGAGGTCACCTGAAGAAAGGTTTGAGTCGGGGTTGAGGCGCCTGGGAAGGGAGCTCAGGGTGGCATTATAAATCGGGGGGCAGTTGGTGTCATAATCAACCACCTCTTTTCAGTGATGGTCATTCACAGCGGATATAGATGACTTCATTAACTCCTCCTTAACTCCTCTCTCAGTCCATCTGTGTTCCCGGAAAGACAGATGGATTTTTGGTTGATATTCTGTCTCTCTCCATTAAAGTTAAACTATCATAAAAAATCAGCAGAGGCTCAAATAATTATTCCCCCACTGTAAGAACAATAAATTCATCCTGTCATTCAACTTGCATTTAGAATACTGAACATTGAGCAATACCAACACTTTTTTACCATTTGGAACAAATGACTAATACAAGCTAACACAAGTATTACTCCAAAGCATCGATGTCTATTTCAAAAACATCACCATTACTAAATATAAAACTGAAATTTTTAGTGGCGATAATGAGCTCACACATGAAGATCTGCTGTAACTGACTCCACACAGAATATCTAAAAGCACAGTTTTTAAACTGATACAGATGATGCCCTGTAGGCTCGGGGGGACTAACAGGCTTGTGGAAAAACACTGACAGCCATGCTTGAATTCCAAAATATGACTCTAATTAGCTTTATTACTTCTAGTCATCATTTTTTCAGCCATTAATTTGAATGCTCTAAGAAAATGGCTAATTATTACTTTTCTCACACTAACAGGAAATTCATATAGATGCTGTCTTTGATGGGAAAGATGGTATTTTAAATGTGAGCTCTAACTTGTCCTGGTCCTGACCTCTGAAGAGTTGAGTGCGAAGTAAAGGTGACTTTTTCATTACTTTAATAGTTTGACTTTACTGCTTTCAACAAGCTGATTTAATGTAACTATTATTGTGAAAAGACACTTACACATTAAGACACTTGGACTTGAAAGTCTGATGTGCCCTCCAAAAAGCCTAAATCTAACTGGAAATACAAATGCTTTGTTTTCTGCTTTAAGCAGACACCTTTGTTGCTTTTTGAGTACAGTTAAAGGAAAGATAATAGTTCCAGCTACAGACAAAGATAGTCTCCCCTTAGACTCTCTGCCTTTTTAAAATAAAATTGTTCAATATGACACATATTATTCATTGTTAATGATGGTGCCTGTTTTTTTGTCCTTTTATTTTTTCTTCAGTTCAGGCAGTCAGTCACAAGCTTTCCCCCATTTGTTTAGCTTCTTCTTCAGGAAGCAAACCTGTGTAGTGACTTAAAACAGCAAGTACACAGGGATGGACCTGTCCAATACTTAATTTATCTAGAATTTAAAATTTTTTTTTTTACCCATATGCAATATGAAAAAAATAGATGTTTAAAATAATTAATCATAGATACAATTTAGACAGCTAGTGAATTAAATTTGAAGTTCAATGTTGAACATTATTATTATTAGTAGTAGTAGTAGTAGTATAGTTGTTGCTGTCATTGTTATTGTTAGCATTATTGAGCAGGCAGCTTTAAAGAAATCGGTGTTGATGTGTGGACCACATGCTAAACATGGTGCAGCAAATTTAGCTGTGCAGTCATGGAGAACTGATGGAAGAACTGTGACTGCATCCAGAATGAATGAGTTTTTCTGGAGATAAGACATTTTCTGGTTCACATCCACTGGCAGTCATAATTGTCGGGTTCTATAGTCAGGAGTGTGTGAAGACTGCAATATTGATATGCCTCTATGACGCATAAAAACCTCTACTTTCATGTGTCAGTATTTACATACTGTATGTATCTACATGTCTTACCCATGTGTGATATAAGAATTTCCCATTCTCTTCAATAGTAAATGATCATATTTACATTATCGATAATATGTGTGTGCTATAAGTGAAAAAATATGTACCAATATTTTGTATTAGATTTGTATTAGATTGCTCATAATTTAAACACTTTCACAATGAGCTTTTTAAAATATTTTACAAATAAAATTGTTTTAAATAAATTGTATTTCTACAAGCCAAGCTCATTTGAATTGTCTGTAATGATGGGTAACACAACCTGTGACAGGTGTGTATGCAGAGAGTCGTGAAATTCAGAGAGGGAGTCAAACCCAAGTTATTTTCTAATCCTACAACTTAGAAAACACCGAGCGCCTCACAGGCAGGCAGCTGAAAGGGAACTGGTGGTTGTGAGTAACAGGAAGCTCTTTTTAACCAAAATTTGAGAACAACAACCAATAGACAAACACAACTACAGTGCACTTTCCTTATTTATTACTGAGACAGAAACTTCCACAACTGGTCAGTAAAGTTAAATGGACTTTACAGGCCACTGAATGAAAGTATTACAGTCACACAGAAACATTAATGGAGTTGACAGACTATGTCAAACCAAAAAGATAAAACCACTCATATAGAGCCACAAAACCTTATAGAGAAAGTCTGTGTGAAAAAAGATAAACTTTCGGTTTTGAGTGTACCATACACCAAACGACTGTTCAGAGTACCCAGCCTTCTCGGAGTCACGGGGTGGGGTGCTGGAATGTACTCCTGGGGGAACACCATGTTCAGGCATTCAGGTGTTCATAAATGCATATGGCAGGGGGACACACAAAGTCGTAGGTCAATGATCAATTTTGTAATCTCATCATCACATTTGAGGCCAGATGTCTCGGGCACTGAAGGTAAAGAGAGGTGCTGAGCTGTCAACTGGTCACCACCTGGTGGTGAACTGGATCAGCTGGTGGGGGAAGAATTTGGACAGACCTGGTGTGCTCAAACATACTGTATAGTGAGGGCGTGCTGGTAGGCTGAGGCCCCAGTACATGAGATCTTCAGTTCCCGCCATCCTTGACAGAGCTCTTGATTGCATCTCTGTAGGGAGGCTGGGACACCTGAGCTCCTGAGTGACAGGGGACCCACAGGCCGAAGCGGGCAGCCTGGCTGATGGAGCAAAACTCGAGTGTGAGGAGTTTGGTGAGACCATGGAACAAGACTTTCAGTCAGTCTCAAAGCAATTCTGGCAAACTGTCAGATGACTCGGACAGAATACTGCAGACTAGCCCTCTCCAACCTCTCAAGGATTTTCAAGGGCAAATGGGAGTCTTCCTCACCAGTCTCACATGTGTTTCATGGACTTGGAGAAGGCATTTGACTATGTCCCGATGGGCATCCTGTGGGGGTGCTTCAGGAGTATGGGGTGTCTGACACATTGTTACAGGCCATTCAGTCCCTGTACAACTGTAGCAAAAGCTTGGTTGGTATTACTGGCAGTAACTTGGAGTCGTTTCATGAGTGTTGGACTCTGCTAGGGCTGTCCTTTGTCACTGATTCTGTTCATAGTTTTTACTGACAGAGTATCGAGGCATAGCCAGGTGTTGGAAGGTCTCCACTTTGGTGGCCTTCATTAGGTGGTGACTTTCAGCTTGCACTGGAGCAGTTTGGAGCTGAGTGTAAAGCAGCAGAAATGAGAATCGGCACCCCCAAGTCCAAGACCATGGTTCTCAGCCAGAAAAGGTTGGAGTGCCCACTTTCAGTCCAGGACAAGATATTATTCCAAGAGGAGGAATTTACTTATCTCAGGGTCTCGTTCACTAGTGAGGGGAGAGTGAAGTGTGAGACTGACAGATGGATTGGGAGCATTTGCAGTGATGCAGACGCTGTACTAGTTGGTTGTAGTGAAGCACAAGAACTGAGTTCAGATAAGGTGAGGAACTTGGCCATTCGAGAGGGACCCAGAGCAGCTGAGGTGGTGGCATAGGATGCCTCCTGCACACCTCTGGAGTGAGGTGTTTTGGGCATGTTCCACAGGGAGGAGGCCTTGGGGAAGAATGGAGAGATTATATCTCTCAGTTGGCTTGGGAACAACTCTGTGTCTCCCTGGATGAGCTGGAAGAAGTAGTTAGGGTGAGGGAAGTCTGGGGTTCTCTGCTTAGACTGCTGCCCCCACAGTCCAAACCTGAAAAAGCAGTAGAAAATGGATGGATGGATGGATGGTGTACAGTAGCGTAATTGGGCCCCGTGTTCTAAGATGATCCCATCATACTACAGTGAGTGTTCCTAAATGAAGTGGGAGCGTTTCCTTTTAAGATCTGTGGAAGTTAATGATTGTGCCATCTTTCTCAGCTACTTACATGAACAGGAAAATTACCTGCAGGATTAGACTGACTGTAACCACATTTTAGTAATTTCTCAGAGTCAGGATCCACATTTAGTGCTAAAAATACTTTGTTAATCATTCTTTCTCTCTTTTTTTTTTAGAAGTCTCCCCTAAATTATCCAGCTTCAAAGTACTTTATCCAAGATGGCTCAATGTTGTCTCAGAACACAGCACTCACGGAAGGATCCGCATTAAAGTGTCAGTTAAGCCCTGTATGGACACAATGTGTCTTGAAGACATTGCTTCACAAATAATCCATGCATGCACACACCTCAATACACAGGATAATCTATCACACTTGTGGTGTTTTATACCATCTTCATTTGGATGATTCAGACATAAAGTAAATTAAGCAGCTTTTCTCCGCTGTCAGCTGCTCTCTGAACAAAGTACGAAGGCCTCTAATGAATCAAAGAATCCTGGTGTGTGTGAGGTGCTTTGACCAGTTCCCCAGCTCAGATCACATTATATGACAAACCCTATATATGACTGCTTGATGCTAAGAAACTTGAAACTGCACTTGTAATAATGAACTGGGTGCCTGAGATTGTTTTCATCACTTTCTGTGGTGTCTGCTCCCATTTTTTCCCCAGAGTATCAACTTGAAATACTCATGGGAATTTAATAAGTAGTGTGGTCACACATTACCCATATTCTCTTGCAGGTAGTATTTTTAAAAATACGTGTGTACAGGAAAAGAAGATGGTATTTTCAAAATAAATTTGTACTTTATAGTGCCATATCATTCAAACATGACAAAAAGTAGAAATATATAAATGAAATGAGAAGGTCAGAGTGACATTTAGGAAATGAAGTAAAAAATTATGGCTTACCAAATGCGTGTAACCAAACACAGTAGATATAAACCTGCAGTATTATTAGAATTTTACTCATTCTCAGAATTTAAAATATAAATTAATAACCTGCAGCAGATTTAGTTAAGCTATAAATTGGTAATTTGGAGGAAATCATTTTCATTCATAAACCTTAACTTTTTTTTAAACTGTGTTGTAAGGAAATCTTCTGTTAAATTACAGTAAAGCGTTGGCATCTAGATTTAAACTGTCATTTTCTTTTTTCATTTTTCTTCTTTTGGTGCACCTACTGTAATTTACAAATATAATTTATTAATGTAAAAAAGTTTTCCAGTGCTGTGCTTTATAGAAAATATGATTTACAGTATAATATTGCCAAAACTTTGGGATTACACAGATCACCATAAGATTTTTTTTTTATTCAATTAAATTCAGTTAGATTCCTTTAGTGCCAATTGACAACAGCCATCACCTCAATGTGCTTTGTTTTATAATGGGAAGAACCTACAGTATTCCAAAGAAGCCCCAACAATCACACGACTCTTAGCAAGCACTTGGTGACAGTGGGAAGAAAAAACACCCTTTTAAAAGGAAGAAACCTCCAGCAGAACTATTAATTAATTAATTATTTAATTTATAGAGCTCCAAATTACAGCAAACACTCACCTCAAGGCTCAAGGAGAGGCAGCAATCTGATCCATCCAGCTTTGGGTGAGGGGAAGAGAGTAAAATAGAATTACATGTTCTCATCATAGTTCGATTTCAGTCTCCTGTCTTTCTCTAACTACTGTATAACAGGGCATCAATATTGTTGCAGCTCCCCAATTCTTTCAGTTCACAGTTACTGCAGAGGTTGTATTAAACAATTTTAGCAACTACCTTGAGGATGAACATTAATGACATTTGTAAAGAACTGCTGAAATTTTTTTTCCTTGAAGGCATAAACAATGACTGTACAGTGTTCAAATAACTGTGCAAAACTTCTTGTGTTTTTATAGCAATTGCCTATAAGATAAAATAAGATATTCCTTTATTGGTCCCCAGGGGGAAATTCAGGTGTTACAGCAGCTCAAGTATGGGACAACATGCAGGATAGCTAGATTATAGGAAAAAAGAGATACAGATATATAGAAAAAAGAACTATACTGTATACATTTTTAAAAAGTATAGTAAGTGGGTGTAGTCAGTGTAAATGTGAAACTAAGTGCTCTATGTGAGGTGTTATTGCTGAAACTGTTAAAATGTGTCATGGTGGTGGCTGGCAGTAGATAACAGCTCAGTGCATTTGTCCTCCATTCAACCCTTAAAGTCTAACACCGGTCAATCATTTCATCATCAAACTGGATGGGTGCATGGATGGGCACTCCCCTACTGGTTACATGCACCATAATAACCAGTAGTGATTTTTTTTCTCCTTTTACTCCTTCTTCCTCTCTGTCAGTAATTAAATCTCTGAGCGGATTGGCTTTGCACCAAAGTCTTGTACTAGCAACATTATCTATAAAGTTTCATTGTTTCAGAATATGTTCTAGAACTAGAGCTATGATAGCTTCTCCTGCTTCTGTAATACTTTCTCTGTAGATGCCAGAGAGTTTGACCTCATAAAACCAGCTGTTGGCAGATTGTTATGGCACAGCTATAGTTGCAAAATCAGAAAAACAATATAATCTGTTTTGGTCCTTGTATCAGTGTGGACATGAAAGCTTTCATCTGAAAAGATATATAGCCAACAGTTCCAGCGTTTATGCAAATGTCAGCATTAATAACAGCCTGGCAATTAAAATAAGTAGTGCCACATAAAAGGGCTTTAGCAAAATTAATTACGCCATATGATATAACGTACAGTTATATTACTCATGCAACCTTCAACTTTGTCATTTGCCCTTCCTCTGTCTTTTTTTTTTGGCCTTTTTTTTCTAGCTTTAAGAACATTGCTGGGTCCGGGTTTCCAGCTTAGCCAATAGCCCACTTATCTTCAGTATGCCCTGGTTCCTCAACACCTGATTAACACCTCGTTAATCTGGGCAACATCCGAGCCGGTATGGCGTCAATCATTTCTCTCTCATTCATTGTCCAGGGTAGGTTTGGTTAGCATGGTGTGTGTGTGTGTGTGTGTGTGTGTGTGTGTGTGGAGGGGGGGGGGTCTAGCCTGGGGAGCCTTACTGGATGCATGCCCTGGCTGGGATTTGAACCCTCAACCTATTGTTCCAGTGTAATGTTACCAGCAGCTATGTATACACATACATGTTTAGCCTTCCAGAAAACAGCTTGAAGCAGGACTGATGAACCATTAAAAACTGACAGTGATTGCTTGTTGAACCTAAAAATGGGGATGAAAGGAATTCATCCGATACAAAACGAGGGGCTAGAAGTGAGTTTGATTCTCTAGCATGTTGAAAGGTTTTAAGGAAATCATTGTTTCATACTGAAATTGCATATTGGAGGTTTTGTTCATTTTGGGTGCCACATTTTGCAGAAGTCACCTAATGTGGCTTTTGAAAATGTGCAAATTCAGTTTTTGGCTATTTTGAATCTTGTTTGATTGTTTTTTGCTGCTGTCAACATGGAAAAATGCCTAAGCTCGTTCCACCGAGCCCTTGTATGCCTGGTCATGTTTTAAATAAATTAATAGCTAATACTTAAATAAATATATCAAGCCAAATTATTTTTTAACAGTGTCCAAATAAAAAACTACATAGAGAAGAATTTATATTTGAAATGTCAATGCTTTACATTTGTATATTTTTGGGATTTAAATTGTTTTGCAAGGTCAGTTCTTAAATTCTTGTAAACGGTCTCCAACTTGGCTCTCTAACTTCTACTACATGAAAGTTGTGCTTTCACTCTGTCACTTCATTAACAGACAACTTTCACAGCGCGCACACGGACACTTTCTAAGCATGCACGCACCCTTTCACAGTTTGATTCAGTGTGATGGCTGATTCATACGATTCAAGCAAATGAAAGTAAAATACAGCCATTCATTTTTAATGCTTCACACTATCCACACATGCACAAAGCACAGGAACAATTTTACCAAACTTTGCAAGCAGAAACGTCAGCTAAAAAGGAACAAAGACAACTAAACTTTAAGAACTTGGGCTGTATTAATAAACAACTGTTCCAAATGATAGACTCATGGCTAAATTTGTTCTACCCAAGAGGCTAAGACTTTTTTAATGAGAATGAACATCTGTCTTCTCTGTATCCCACTGGGAACCACATGACAAGTGTGAAATATAAAAAATAGTTTATTCTTTATTCCCACACAAATAATTGCTCATACAGGAACGTGTATTATAAGGTCTATTTTTCAAAAGAGGTGCTAGATAAACCAAGAGGATGATCATTTTGAATGGGATGCTATTGTAAAGCAAATTATTTATATATGCAATTATATAGAACAATGGGAAACTTGCAGAAAAGCACAGAGAGGCTTTCTGTTTGTGGTTGTGCTGCATTTAGTCATGGGCAAACCAGCACTGAGGCCACTTACGATTTATGGCTGCACTTCCAACGGCTGATTGTAACTAATGAGATTGACAGAATCTCTAGGGAGTTGCATAGGGTTAACTACATCGTGGTCCAAAAGCATGCAGTAATTACAGCAGGGGACAAAGGCAGCCAAAGCCCTGGGATGTACAGTATGGCCCTGTGAAATTCCTCTTCTGGGTAAGTGCTTGACATGAAAGCTCCTCTGTTTGAGAAAATGCAGCAAACAATCACTGACAAAGATCACAGCTCCTGTTTGAAATTCCATCCAACCTAGAGAGAGGCGGAAGGGTTGAGGGAAGGAAAATTACTGAAAGGGAAGGAGCAAGAGGGAGATGAAGGGTGAGAAAAAGCAATAGTCTGAGGGGGAGAGAAGATGAAGGGGTTTAGAACTGAGAAGTCAGGGAGAAGAGAGGTCAGCGCTACCTTTCTGGAATCTCAGAAGTGAAGAGAAGAATGTGTTTTTATGACTGTACTGCTGGTTTTAAAGACCAAATTGAATATATGTTCCTATTTTCTTTATTCTGTATTTCTAAAGGTAACTGAGAGTTGTTGCTGTTTTTAACTCCGTTTGTGACACTTGCACTTGTTGGCAAGTTGACACACGTAAATCTGGCACAAAGGTTGTTGCAAATTTATCTCACATACCTCCCATACATGAGGACTATGTTAGTAATAATCCAAGTGTGAACAGTGCCTTAAAGGACTGCTGAAAATGGGGACTTCGGATTTAGTGATGCGCACAGTGTTTCCTGATGTTTTATGTTCTATGAGCACTTCAGCACCAGAGTGCTATTGTCTTAGAAGTTTCCAAAAAAGAGCCAAAGGTAAATGTTTTAAAACCAGGCCACATTAAGCCATCAGTGCAGCTAAATATCACTGCAGGTGAGTGAGAAATTACTTTTTTATTTGGTATTGTTTTGTTTGTTTGTTTTATAATGTTTTTTCCTCTGTTATCATCTCTAGCTCTTTTCAACCTTTCTTACACCCACAGTACATATTGTAGTTATTCATTTTAAAACAAAAACAAAGAGAGAAAATAAGAGTTGTTCCACATCATTCCATACAACCACTACTTCTTTTACTATTTTCCAAACACCACGGTTAAAAAACTGAAATGCATTTTAATAACTCATTGCAGTAGGAGTGTCCTTGGTGCTGAAGTGTTCAGCATGCCTTCAAGCTTGTTGCAGAACTGAACACAAACTTTGCTGTTTCATTTTCACGTCCCATGTTGCCTGGAAAAAAGAAAGAAAGAAAGAAAACAGGAAAGCACGCCTTTTTAAAAATATTTTTTGAATTAATCAGCTTGAAATGGAGCTCAAGTGCACTCTCACGGCGGGAATGTGAAAAACCATGTGACCATCTGTACAAAGGGTCGTGCTGAAAAAAAGCATTCAAAATATGAAGTGCCGGGCTGGATAAACAAAAAATACAGTCTTGGGGAAGGCCAGCTCTAAAGAAATGTGAATATGTTAGTGTGTGTGTGTGTGCATGCAACAGGGAAAGTGAGGGAAGGCAGGCATGTGTCAGACGTGGCCTGTGGCCCATTAGTGTGAGATACTGTTGCCTCTCGGAGCTCCATTATTCGGGAATTCTGTCATGGAGCCAAACTGGAACTCCCAGTGGACACAATTAAAGACACACATCCACAAGCATGTACAAACACACACACACACACACACACACACCAAACTCCTTTGCCAACAAAGGTTATCACAACACTAACATTGTTAATGATTGGGATATTGTGGCTAATGAGCTGTAGCAGCCTCCTTGTGGGGCTACACCAGCTTTTCAAAGTAGACATTTCTCAATCTAAATAAGAAGAAGTGAAGAATTTAGAGCACAGCATTAATTATTCACATTGTTGTGATTGACTTTGATCATTTTACTTGTCTATTTCTGGCTGTTGGCTACATCTTATATCTATTAACCCTGTCCTGACCTTTCTTGACCATCATATGGATTAATGGCTGCATGTGTCCAGCACGTCAGCAAGAAGAAAATTGATTTGAGCAAATCAATCCAGATCTTCTGAACCGGGTTTGAACCTTTGCGCTGCTGCGTAGGAGGACTTGTCTAGACATGTACATGTGCATATATAGTATAATGCATATGTGTGTGGGGGTTGGGGGGGGCATGCTGCTCACTCTTCCATCCAAAGTTTAGTGATGTCCCATTGGACTTTTATTTAACTCTATGTTGTGTAACAGGCTCACAGCCCAGTGTCTCTCCTGTTTGCTCTTTTTAAAGCTCTCATTCACAGTCACTCAGTGCACATTGCCATACCATACCTGAAAAATATTGTCGTCGTTGTTTATGTTGAAGCTGTAACCATTACTGACGAAAAGCAAGCTTCATTTCCATGAACTGTGTATTTAGTGAAACTAACACTGAGCACTGAACATTGCTAGTCAAGCTGGGATTAAATACCAATATGTTACATATACGTTACATCAAAATTCTCTCTTATAATCATATAGTGATACTGTTTATTTGCTATTTTTGGCAAAATGCCAATACATCTGCTTTTGATCAAATTTAACAACACAATTTTGTCATTTTTCAGTTGGTTAGAGAAGTGATGGGAAAAGAGAGAAAAAAAGAAAATGTCAGTATATTATTGACAAATTATCAACTCTGTTTCACATGACATTTATTTATTCATTTTCCTTTTTAATAACCAAAATACAACCATACAATAAAAGATGGAGAGAAATCAAATGGGATGTCAGTTGGTAATCATTACAGGTAAGTTAAGGTACCGGATGATGAACCGTGACAATAGTTCAGTCTCCCATTTCACCACTCTGTCACCTTTCAACCTCCATCCAGTAAAAAGTATAAACCACTTTAATCTATGAGCCCTTTAATTCCCCTGCTCTCTACGAGTCTTCGCATGAGCATACGTAATGGGGATGTTGAGGAGTCATGTGCTGCCTTTTTTCAGTTTATAGGAGAATAAAGTAAAAAAATATTACAGGCATTGCCACAGAAACTCAGATTCATGTTACCAGCCTGCAGTGATCAGCAGAAATTTGAATGTTGCAGTGTAGCATAGTCAACTGCTTAAAATTAGGCCAGCGGTAAGAACGATGGGAAAAGTTGTTTGAATAGAGTTTCATTGAGCAGCTGGGGCCCTTGTTTAACACACAGGTCTGTGCGTGTCAAAAGACTAAATGGAAAACCTGTATTAATAAACTAGAATCTCTGGCGCCCTCCTCACACACTGATTTTTTCCCCTCGCTGTAGAAAAGCCAACCGAGCTGTTTAAAAGTTAAGGTGTAATTGTTGCATTTAGGACAGAGTAATATCGATCAGTGTTACTGAGACAAAAAGCCACTCCATAATGCCATAATGTCAGACAGCAGGCACATGTGATGAGGGCTATTTGCCCACCGTCTCATCTTTCCTAATGGCTGTAGTCATATCTATTTCCAAAGGAAGCTCATCTTTTTCTCTTTTGCCTCTTGATCCATTCAGCAAGTGCATTTAATTCATGCTTAGGTCTAATTGGGTCAGAATGATTGGGACTGTCTGTGTACAGCATGTTTGTGTCTGTGCAGCACCACAGTCTGCCAGAGGCATGACAAAGAGCACTGCAGAGGCAGGAGAACAGATTGCTATCACAGGATGCTACTTACTTCATTCATGACAGTGGGTTTAGTCTGGACAGGGGTCTGGCATATCTTCATCTTCATACAGTAACATCATCTGTTCCGATTGGAGGAAGATTTATTGGAGAAGTGATGGTAGGAAATAAGGGTGAGGAAGAGAGACAGAATAATTGGAGGGAGGAGGGAACACACAAGTGGAAAATAACTGAAAAAAGGAGGAGATGATGAGGGATGTGTGGCAAGCATGAGACTGTGAAAAAAGAGGCAGATATATGAGACATTTCCATTTGAAATGTAATGTGGTTGAAATCAATATAAAAAAAATTTCAAAGCTTTTTTCCACTGCTGATTTGCAGATGTGTGACAGCTCAAGAGACATCCTTGTCTCTCTGTTTCTACTTCATTTCTTCTCTCTTTACTCCTTCCACTGATGTCAGACTAATTTATGAAGCAGCAGCAGTACATCAGACAAGATGCATCGCTGGCTGGCAAGGTCTCACTCCCAAACTCTTAGACTTTGTGTGGAGGGATGTGTGTGTTGTGCCACCTGCATAGGACCACACTCAATAATGCATAGCTGCAGGCCTAACTAGAGCAAGCCGAGGCTCCCACTACTGTTCAGGCATATCCTCCGTTTTGTCCCTAAAACAAAAGTGCATAGCTTGCATCAGATTTTACTTCCACTTGCTTATATAGACATTTATCATACAGGGACTCTAATTACAAAGCAACATGACATCCATTAAACATGGACCTTAATTACATGACAACATAGCATAACAAAGAAGATTCAGGAAACGAGAGAGTTACAACATTACACTGAGTTACAATTTTAAAGCAGAACAGAGCATCTCTGGCTCTGCTTCACCAGATGAAACAGTGCATTATGAAAAGCATTTCAGCCTCTTAGCTTGTGCTTTGGATTACAAATTAACTGCATTTTCACAGTAACCCAGGCAGACAGTACATCCTCTGCAGGAGTCGTTTCAGGTAGTGTGGAGTTATAAGTAAACTGGGGAGCACAAGCATAGCAATCAGATTCATTTGTGATGTTATTTTATTTATTTCTTGCAGCAGAAAAGCAACACTATTCATATTTTAAACTTTGTTTTTCCACATTTACCTGTAAGTGGTACATTCCCCATCCCATCCACCCTTTTCCCCACTGTGTATCTGGGTCATTTTGCACCAGATTAAGCAAACCTGACATTCGTTTCCTGCAGCTCTTCCTGGGGGATCCTGAGGCATTCACAGGGCAGGTGGGGTGTGCAGTCCTTCTGGCTTGTTATGGGTCTGACTCAGGGTTTTCTCTTAGTTGGAAATAGCCACAATACTTTGGGAGTGAGGATTTGTTGTTTTTTCTGTTCTGTTTGCAAGATCTGCCGGACATGACAAGCTTTTAAAAAAAAAAAATCAAGGATGGTTGAAAAATAACTAGATTTTTAAATATAGATATAATAAATTAACAGTACATGTCCTCGTATCATTCTAATGCTGTAGCCAGCAAATTCAATAAATGTCAAAACAAGTGTTTACACATATCTATTTATTTTTAAACTCATATACATGACAGGTATCAGAATCAGAAGGCACAGTCTGTGTAATACAGAAATATAATCAGCTCAATTATATTTTTTAACAGTGCCATTAATGCTAAACTCATTACTTTTCTCTCATTTTACTCTTTTTCTTCTTCCCATACCTTTTCACATTCTTTTGAGCTTATAGACCGACCTTGATTGATAGCTTGTTATTCAAAAATAACTTGGCACTGGGAAATTTAGTATTTGTATGGAAACTGTTGTGGTTGGTCCGCACAAGACACATGAAGATAAATATGCTTTGGTCGCTGGGGCCAAACACTAAATTCCCCACTTTTTTCAATGGCTGTGCTGTATGCTCCCTGCTGTCTTGCAGCCATGTGAAAAATGCGATTAACAGTCTTGGTGGGCAGTGTCCGACCTGGAATGTCACCTTCTCTCATCTGTATTCTTTTGCACTCCCCGGGCCTGCTGTCCTCTGCAGAAAGATGAGTATTAGTATCTAAATGGAAATGAATAAAATATAGTGGGAAAAGAAGAAAACATGTACATTATACATCAGAGTAAATCAGTGATTTATGTCTTTATTGCTTAAAAACATAAATATTCAAAGTTCTGTGACAGCTCAGCTGTGGCATTATTTCAAAGTGGACCACATCTCCTCTTATGAATAATCAAAGCCAAATGGGACGTCACAGGCCCGGAAATAGAACATCAGTGCAACAGAAGAGAACAAGCTCGTAATCACCGAAACACACATTAGAAAATCTGTGATCATTCCTCCAAAATCGAGTACACCTGTTCTTTCCAAATATCCTAGTAATAGCATGATTGCATGAACATGGTTACAAAATGATTTGTGATCACCAGAATATATTCGTAGCTTTGGAGCGATGAGCTGTGCGGCTGCATATCTGGATTACTGTGCCACATGGAAATTAATTGCCAAATGAAATTTAAAAAAAAAATCTGATTGCAAGACTTCACAAAGTTGAAAAGAATACAGAAAGACTGGTGCCTGCCAAAAAATAAAAGTTTGTAGCTCTAATCAGAGCAGCTTTTTAATGATGCAATACACAGTTTGCTGCTTGCTGAAAAAATAAGTGCTTTAGACTTTGCACTGGGATTATCAATAGAAATTGAGTTTCTGCAATAGGTCCATGCATTCATATTGAGCAGGTTAGAATACTGTAATGCTCCATTTGCAGGATTATCCAAATCATCAGTAAGACGACTTCAACTCATTCAGTATGCAGCAGCCAGAATCTTTACACAGAAATTTGCCCATATTACCCCACTTCACTGGCTCCCAGTGCAATACAGAATAATCTTTAGAATCCCTCCATTAGATCATAACACTTTCAGTGGTTTGGCCCTCCAGTATATCTCTGACTGTCCATAACTCAACTACACCTCACATCATCAGATGCAGATGTTTTAACTGTTCCCAGATCTAAGTGTACCGAGGGTGCTTTCAGTTACTGTTGCTCCGTTCTTTGGAACACGCTGCCTGCTTGACCCAAGGTCAATTACATTTGTGCATAAATTCAAAAACAGACTCAAAACATTTTTGCTCTCACACGCCTGTGCTTAAAAGGTGTGTGTGTGTGTGTGTGTGTGTGTGTGTGTTAATTACTTTGTAAAGTTTTATTGTGCTTTTTCACTTAAGAGAATGTAAACCTAAATAGTTTTTATGTTTTTATCTTCTGTGTTAAGCACATTGAAGAAATATGCTATACAAATAAAACTGCCATTAGTGGAAATTTAATCCAATGCTTATAACTGGTACTGTAGGTGCACAGTAATCAATTCAGTTCAGTTTTATTTATATAGCGCCACATCACAACAATCAATCATCTCAAGGTGCTTTATACTGTAAGGTAAAGACCCTACAATAATTACAGCGAAAACCCAACAGTCAAAACGACCCCCTATGAGCAAGCACTTGGCGACAGTGGGAAGGAAAAACTCCCTTTTAACAGGAAGAAACCTCTGGCAGAACCAGGCTCAGGGAGGGGCAGTCATCTGCCGCAACTGGGGAGAGACAGGACAAAAGACATGCCGTGGAAGAGAGACGGAGATTAATAATAACTAACGATTACATATAGAGTGGGGTATAAACAGAGTGAAAAGTGGTGAATGTAAAAGAAACAGTGCATCATGGGAACCCCCCAGCAGCCTAGGCCTATTGCAGCATAACAAAGGGAGGGTTCAGGGTCACCTGATCCAGCCCTAACTATAACTATAAAATGAAGGTTTGAAGCCTAAGCCTACTGGCTAGACTACATTTAGAGGTAACATTTTATTTTAAATACATGAAGCCACTCATCTAAACTGTTCTGGAGTCAGTAGGTGGTTGAGAGTGATGGCGGACATACTGTGTGTAATACTCCAGTGTGATAACAAAAGCACTGGTTGGTTGGGGTTAGGAAATTAGTATAATAGTGTAGGTGAGTCTAATTTGGAATGAATGATAAATTATGACTTTTACCTGTGGGCCAAGCAGGCCATCTTTCCTACCAGCAGTGAAATTGTTACAGGTGGTTGTTGACCTATTCAGTGTGCAAATGTATGTGTGTGTAGGTCCTGTGGTGATAGTGGGAGCTAACCAATGTTGATAGGCAAAAGCCAGATAATAGTCTGTGTCATGCATACAAAATGACAAAAATACACCCCCACATACACACATACAGAAGAAGGTACTCAACAAGACAAAAGGAAAGGAAACCACAGGAGAAGATGGCAAAAGACAGAAAAAGAAAACAGGAAACAGGAAAAGGCAGAGAGGAGAGGAATGTGGACCTTAGGGCCGACTTAAACCTCCAGGATTTTTGAAGTTTAACCAATTAAAACATTTACTTCCTCAAGACTGTAAAATAACCACAGAGAGCATCCTGCTTAAATTGCTTTGAGGTTTTTCAGCAGCAACAACAACCCATTCGTTTCCCTTCTCTGCATTGTCTTTAAATTAATGCTTCTGACAGGCGATTAATTTGGCACAAATATGCAAACAGATCTGCTCACCTACATGAGCAAATAAACAATTCAGCAATGGCTGTTCTCAAAATATTACATGGTGTACTTTGCCAATTGTCCTCAATTCGCTTCAACTCCATTTTTCCCAGTATTGTCCTGACAGAGACCAAAATTCATATTCTAATGTTTGAATATTGAGTAACTGCGGAGAAACCAAAGGATACATTCTGAAGTACATCGATTATGAAATAAATTGGACTGCAAATTTTGTGTGGTTTAAAAAAATAATGACTCAAATAAATGTGGAGAAGAGTTAAACAGAGAGGGAAGGGAAAGTCAGAGAGGCAGATCGAGATGATCCAAAGCACAGGTAAATGGAGACATAGACTGAATTACAAAGATAGGAATGAAATTTCACACTTGAAAAAGAGACAAAGACAATGTAATAGGGAGAAAAGGGAGGATGACACATTTAGGCACTGAATGGAATGAATGAAAAGAGGAGCTGAATGGCTGAACTCTGAGATTTTAGATTGTAGAACTGCAGCACAACTGGTATACTCATGAAGAGAAACTGGGCTAGGAAGTTGATGAACAAGAGGGAAAATGAGTCTGTGATTGAATGAACGAGGAATTTAGCAAATACAATGCTTAATGAGGGGTCGAGGGAGGGAGCGACTGGTGAATAAGGTAGCGAATGACTAATTCTGTGTCCACTTCATTAGTCGCCTTCATGTCAACGTCCAAGCTGTAATTGGAAACTGGAATAAGATGAGATGAGAACATGAACAGAGATGGTAATGGTAGAGAGTTTAGTAAGATGAACCAGGTTTTACTTACTGTAAGCTGACCTGCAGCTGAGGGAATATGAGACAAAAATAAATCTAACACATATGACACAAAATGCTATGAATATCTGTGTGACTGCATGGATGGAAAATGGGATTTTAATAGAGTATCAAGCACATGACTACTGAAGAACTGTAAGCAGGAGCTAATTTGGGGGAAAAGAATGAGGGCATTGTTTTCTTCCATAATTATATGCCATCACAGCCTTAATGGTACATCTGATACATGAACTATAATGCCAGTTATTTGTTTCTAGAATGCAAAGTAAATGTAAACACCAGATATTTGACTTTTTTTAAAAATTTGATCAATGATACGCCAAAAAAAAAAAGAAAAGAAAAAAAAGCTTTGACAGACTGCTTATTCCATATAGCTCTTCATATCTAGAGGAAAAGGAAAATGCAAGCTAAATTGAGGGTCACATGACAAGAAAACTTTGGACGTTTTTTAGAGGCGATATTCAGAAGACACCGAGCTGATGGAAAAAGCTGCACAGTAGGAGTGTGCAGCTCCCTGAAAGCGTTTCTCGACATTTTTTCAATTATAAATCAATATCAACAAATGTTTTGGTCACTCGTGTATTGATACATGCACGCTGGTTCAAATTCATATTGACTGCAAGCAGCAAGTAGCAGCTGTAGCGGCAAACAGCAGTACATGCATCCACACTGGAGTCAAACAGAGCTTCATGTACACAAATGAACTACATTTGCTTTGATGACCATGACAGAGAAGTTTGGAAAATAATTTCATTGGTTGTCTCCCAGCTAAAGGTTAGCTTTCATTTACCAACACTGTGGAGAGTGAAGTCACAAATCCATCGATCCCTTCATTCATCCAGCTAGTAAGCTAGAAATTAAATCCCACTCAACTCCACTGGAATTCCATCATACATGACCTATGCTTCTGTGCAACACCACTTCAACATGTAAACGCAGCTCATCTGGTTATCTTTGAATAGAGGCATCATTTGCATGTTTTTAACTTAAAACTAAATTAGTTACAATTATTTGAAAGAAAAAATCATGCATTTAATACGGGAGAAGAAAAACATGACACTTCAGTTATATGTGAATGGTTTTCAGTGCATTTAAATTATACTGAAAGGGACAGGAAAAAGAAAAATGATACAAAAACAACAACAAAAAAATGCAGATATGTATCAGATCTCAGGAAAACAAGGAAAGTTTGGATGGATGAGCAGTAAAGTGAAGAGAGGACATAAACGCGGTGCACCACAGTGATATGGTGACTTATAGAAACAAAACAAGAAGAAAAGATGCTCATGATATGAGACGAAGGATGCGGACAGATAACTTTATGGATGACTTGATAGCTACCAAATAAAAGAATGATATATATTTTATGCGGAGAAAGACACATGAGCAAACATAAATGAGGATGTGTAGAGGCAGGGATAGATAAAGATAACAGAGCGGACAAATAAATTTTAATTTGCTCAGAGTCTGAAACGAGCAGCAGATGAGATTTATAGAAATGAAAGACACAAATAAAAACAGAGGAATAAAAATAAAAGAAGATAACTAGCTCAGACGATAATAGAAAAAATGACCCCCAATAAAAAAAAGGTTCTATTTTACGTAATTGATAATAATCTTCATATTTGCATAATTTTCTGTCTAAAATGGTTTTTTGATTCCACCCTGCTTTAAGTGTAGAGATAGTGGCATTATTTTCATTGTTGCATGTTGAGCATCACTGTAGCAAATTGCTTCATACTTGTATACTTAGGAGAAAGAAATCATAGTCATTACTGAGATAATAACATTAATTTCACCACATAAAACCTAGAAGACATTAAGACTCAAACAACCCGCACAAACTGTTTGAGGCAAGAGGAAGAATTACACAAGGAGGAATTAAGCAAAAAAAAAACAAATAAAGAAACAAAAAGACAAGAAGCTGGAAGCCACATTACCTTCAAAGGAAAGCTGCGTTCACTCTGCTAAAATTCAGACCCAGCAGACAGTGAAGCTAAACATTGAATGTTTTAAAAGTGCAGTGTGAAGTTGTTGTGTGCGCGCTAATTAGCACTGAGATACCGGTGTGTCTTTTATATTGATGTGCTACGCTACGATGTTTCTGTGTGTTTTAATATTGAATGCATCACGTTGAGAATGCATAGCATCCCCACATAAATCATCGCTGTTGTTCAACAACATGATACAAAGTGTTAGCGTGATTTTAAAAATCCTGCGTCCTGTTCCGAGTGCTCGGCCTCGACAAATAGCAGCATTAAATATGTAGAAGAATATTTATCTGTGAGCGCTGATACTGCCTTCATTTTCTGTTTGTTTGTCCATGTGAAATGTGCATTAGAATACACTCTGCTTATTCATCTCATTCTGTACCGTGAGCATATTAAAGGCTGCATCCAGTCACTACGAAAGCTGCAGATAACTATGGTGGGTAACTATAGTAAGCTGCCGATAACAGCTAGACATTTCATTCTTTGACATGGTTACCTTTTTTTCTTAACATGCTTCAGATTTTATCGTCTTTACTTAATCTTAATGTTTAAAAATGAACAGTGTTACATATTTCACTTTCAAAGACCAAACTTCAAAATCAAATGTAACCACTGGAGTTCAGGTTTAGTCCATCTAAACAGGGCTACAGAGAATGTGAAGTCATATTCTGACTATACTGTAATCATTATGTTTCTAATGCCTTTCTCTAGTTCTCATGTTGTACAGCAGTATGATAGATCATAGCAACATCACTGCAACATTCATGAAGTGAAACTGCTTCATACATTGAAAGTAAATATGTTGCCCTCCAGTTCAACTTCCAGAATATTAAAATAATGTTAGAATCAAAATACACTACTCATTGTATCAATGTACAAACCAAAATATCCACAGCAGTAACGTGAACATAATCCTGTAAATTGAATTTCTCATTAAAGTACTGCTAAACACGTCTCTAGACGTGCAACAAATCCACAGTAGAACATTTTGTTTATTCTCAAACGGTAGATGAAAGTATGAATGATGTCACTCCTTGGACGCAAACATTCACAGAACCAAATGAATGATGGAATTGGTTTCAGATGAACCCCCTTGTGGCTGACACACAGTAAAACCCGTGCAACACGACGAAGGAGAAAACCGCTGTCTTCTGCACAACTTCTTCAGCGTGATCTGCTAGTTTCTAAAGACCAGCAACTATTTCAACTTAGGTCACAAAGTGTACCAACTTTTGTGTTGTCATCTTTAATAGTTGATCTATCTTTAATAGAGAAACTAACTTCTGCTCAGCCTGTCCAGTCGGGAATGCCTCTCGGCTATGCTGCATTGATAAATGTGGATTTTCCACATTAGGAATGATTTTTCAAACTTTTTTTCTTTTCTTCAACACACACAAAGCTGATTCAGTGTGTCATAAATGCTTTACAATTACATTTTGCTGATGATAATGTTAACTTTTACTTAGGTAAGCTGCTTAAAGCTATCATGAGCTGTAGAATGAGGACCACATGTAGAGTCCAAGGCAGACAGGAGAACAAAAAATAAGCTGTTTATTATAGATGACAGAAGGTCCAGCAAAAACAAACAGAAAAGCCAACAGGGGGAAAAAAGGCAAACTGATACTGAACTTATCAGGAGGCATGCAGGGAGGTAAACGGGAGAGCACGACAGTCACTAAGACAAAGGGAGACAGGGCTATTTATACACAAGTTAATCAGGAAATGGAAACTGGAGGAATGAGACACAGGTGAGGGTAATCACACAGGTGAATATAATGGCAATGAGACAGGAGTGGAAGTGAGGCAAGACACAAGAGACACATGACTACAAAAATGAAACAGGAAGTTAGTAACGACAACTGAAAACTAAGAAACAGAGGCATGAATTAATTTAACGTGGAGGAAAAACCGAGGAGGAAGCCACAGAGGGAGAGGACTAAACAAACAACATAACCAGAACCTAAAAGTCACAATACTCAGGAAACACGAACATAAAACCTAAAGCATAAACTAAGAGCCAAACAGAAAAGAACTCATCAGTCAGCTGATTCCTGATGGAGTTTGTAGTACATGTGTCACACGCTGACACAAAAAGTGCTTTCTGAGTCACTGGTTGGATAAATATATTCATAACTTTTACTTATCCATGAGTGGAGTAGAGTAGAATATAGTAAAACTTTGATTACAGACTGATTTCACACACACACACGCACGCACTCACACACACACACACACGCACACACACACACACACACACACACACACACACACACGCACACACGCACGCACGCACGCACGCACGCACGCACACACAGACTCTAGAATACTTTGGTATGCAGAGAAGTTCATGGTTGGCTAATTGACTGCTAGGTGCTCAGGTTCTGTGGTGTGAGGTGCTGTGCTGACATGGTGTCTTTGCTTTTCATCAAGCACGGCGCCGTGCACTTTACAGCCATGCATCTCCACTTTATCTGTCCAGAGCGCATTGTTCCAAAACTCTTATGCTTTATTCAGATGTAACTCTGGAAAGCTAAGCTCCTGAAATCCGCTGCCATGTTCTTTTTTAGAGAGAAGACATTTTCTCCTGGCAACCTTTCCAAACAACAATACTTGTTCAGTCTTGTTCTAATTGTACTGTCAAGATCTTGCTAACTGAGGCCTAGAGAGTCTTCGATGCAGCTTTTGGCTTTTTGCAATTTCTCTTACCATGGGGTCAAACTTCTGAGAAGTCCACTGCGGGGCGGATAGCTGCACTGCATTAACTCACACCTGAAGGCTCTAAACCGGCAAAACTGCCAAAACTTCTGCTTTTATAGAGGTCATGTTAGATGTTTAGCTCACTGTCATTGTGCACACAACGAAATGATCGTTGCAGATCACTCATCCAGAGACGAACATCTGCGATCGTGCAGACAGAGACCAGTGCTACCGTTAGGCAATGTGGTTTAAATGTCTTGCCCAGGGACACAACGCAGCGCAGGGACAGGGGCTCGAACCGGCAACAAGGCGAGCGCCTACCCACTGCGCCACTGCCACTAAATCACACTTGCTGATGATAAATCAAGTGCATTTGATCAACCTGGCTACTGCTTACCTTCTTGGCTTTCCACACCACCACAGAGTCCTGTGAAAACCTGTGAATAAAGTGTTATAATGGGTTTGTCTGAACTTTATCTATTGATTTATTATTTTTTATGAAGAAGAGCTGCCCCGTGCGCCTCTGAATCAAAAAATGGGAGCAAGATTTCACCACAATAACGTAACTGAGGAAGAGCAGTTGCTGTGTTTGGGCATCTTTAGCACTTCTTTGTAGATTTAATAACAAAGTAAACAGCCTTTTTCTCCCTGGGAATATTGTATCATTAATTTCTTTCAGGGTTACAGTGAACATAAATGCCTATTTATAACAGGAATGTTATTTTGTGGTGATTTGGGGTATCAAAGCTTTTTATGTTCAAACCGAGCATCACAAGTATCTGCAGCTGCTTTCATGGTCTTCCCCCTGTGGGCTCAGCTGTCACTGGACTAAGTTTTGCAGCGCTGCATTATCATTTGCACAGGTTCAAATCCTGCCTCCCGCTGTGATGTGTGCGCGCGCGTTTTCTCTCTGCTCAGCACACTTGGGCGCTCTGCACCGTCAAATATTTGTACAAGTGCTGGACAGCCTGCTTCTCCCTCTTTTTGAAAAAGAAGCATTTTCACGAAGAATATTTGTCGATCCAAGAATCAAGTATTTACAGTAACCTGAGAAGAAGTTTCGTTTTTATATTAGATGTAAAAGGCTGCGAGCGCATTAAACCCATATGATGAACGGCAGAAACCGACTGAAATACAAACTCTGGTTGCGTTTGCTGTTGTCCATCATTTCTTGCCAGTTACACTGATTTAACATGTTGATTTATTAACTGCCAAGTAACTGCATTTTCGAACAGGAACCTGGGCTGATGTCATGCAATAAAATAGATTGCAATATTGCACTTTCTAACTAATTAATTCTCCTCATGCCCATCAGAATAGCCACTGGGAAGATTCACAATGATGTGACAATGATGTGTAACAACACGCAGACCTGCCACAGGGGCCCGGCCAGCCAGAAAACTGTAAATATTTACTGTAACAGTAGGATCGGAATTCCTACCTCAAACACAGAATATTGAACTGCATCCTATACAAAATATTCTTTTAAACAAAGCAAGTCACAACATGTTTTGTGTTCTTAAGATCCATCCTTTGTAGGAGAACAGACAGATAAATAATGTATCTGTTCTACCTCCGGGGATTTGGAGCTTTAAAGATCCCTTTTTCAATATACAGACCAGAGTCAGCAGCAGATGCCCAAAGCTTCTATCCTATGTGCAGTCCATGAATCTACCAAAGCCGTGTTTTATTTATTTTCTTTGTTTATTTTTAGTTGTTTTTCATCAGCGGAGCAAAATCTTTTTTTTTTTCATATGCAATTCCATCAGAGTGAAGAAAAGGAAAACCTATACCGGTGCGTGGAAATAGCAATTCTTTTCACTGTTTATTTAAATTTGATTTCAGATCGTACGTCGTGTTGAATTGTTGCATTTTTCTGTCTTCCTCGGTGGAAAGTTTGCCTTTAGGAAACAGAAAAGTCCTCTGACAGCAGTTCTTTTGCCAACACAGCGAGATCTTCTGATCATTAAAAAAAAAAGGCACATGAAGGCACAAATGTGCACATGAAGATGATCTGAACCCTAAAAGCATTTATGCCACCCGCTGAAAAAGAAGAAAGGGGACGGTGGCGGGGGAGAGAATGATTTAAAAAGATGGCAGGCAGGGCTTTGGCGCCCACACAGGATTCCTGGGAGAAAAAAAAATGTAAACAAAGAACGGTCGACATAAAAAGTTATGCTATCCACACATTCAGATGTTTTCCAGAATGCAACCCAAGAAGGTCTTTGTTGTCCTGCCTGTGTGGTAAAAGCCACGCCTTTCATTCTCAGCAGGTATGCATATTTTTTGTTAAAAACAAAAAAGTCATGAAGATAACACTGTGGTATTTTTGCATATTTGTAAAAGCTTCATCCAGGCTGAGAACTTCCCCAGCCTCAGCATAAAGACATATAAACTTCATGTTCACCTGGAGGTGCGCAGCAAATCATGCTCTGCAAATGCTTGGGTGCATGTAAATATTATATATTAGTCCTTTTATCTCATGTTATCATCAGTATGAATTTGCAAAGGTAAACAGAGTTCTTTGATGGCACTTAAACTGCAGGGGTATTTCTCTTTGTGCAGGGGACTTTTAGTTCCTGCTCTAGTTTCTCTGACTCTGTTCTATTTTTTCTGGCACGATCCATTTTCTTCTCTTCTCTTCACCAAAATGTCCTATTAGCTTTAAGCTAGCTCGGAAGAAATGAATGCCATCACTGGCTGAGAAGGAAATCAGCTAGAGTGGAATGGTGCTGACTCCAGCAAGCTAAAAATCTTGTGCCTGTCAGCTCAGTGGCAACAAGGAGGTTTGTTTTTCTGAAACCCCTCCTCCCGCTACAATTAGGCTGATGGCGTGTCACAAATACATTTTATTAGACAGAGATTTAGTGCTCCTATGTCGGCATTTTAGTGAGTGACAGGTTTCTGAAATGGCTCTGTGGCAGACTGAACACCGAAACAACAACACTCAGGGTTCTGATACAGACTCAGAAAAGTGACACACCTGCATGCACTGCTTTCCAAACTCAGCCCAGATAGTTGGAGAAACTTCAGAAAGACACGTTTTATTTTAGATCCACATCAACATGCTGCTAGTGACCACTGACTGCCCATTCCTGCCTGTCCAGGGGCTTCTGACTACTGAGAAAAGCACAGCATGATTCACTCCCACACCTCTATTTTCCCCCCTCAATCCTTTCTTCCGCAAGCCTGCACATGTCAGCTTCATCACACACGTATGTGGCTTTCAGGGTCTGTCAGAGGAGCTGATTTTTTTTTTTTTGGTAATATATTATCCATGGTTGAACGCTTCTCTTATCTCTTTATAATGTCTTCTGTTGCTCTTTTCTGCTCTAGTATCCGTTCCTCTATCCAAGTGAAAAGTAATTTTTGTCACAGCGAGAGGACGACAGATAGAGGAAATCAATCATGGCTGTTTAGGGGAAAAAAAACTCTGTTCTCCGTTGAATCAGCTGGTAACCTTTCATTATGACAAATTAAACAGAATAAACAAAACATCAAACGAGTGCTTCAACTCTAAATACAACAGGGGCACTTCCAAATGTAGCAGTTTTTTTTTTTTTGAACAGCTTTGCAGGTGAACAGTGACCATTATTCTGTGTGTAAGCTTGCAGATGTCTGTATTATGTTGCATGCACGTTGGAGGCATCTTTCATGTGACATCATGCTGCAAATTAGACAGCATGATCTCTGCGGGTGTGTGTTTATGTGTTCACTGTTTTGTAAAGGACAGCTTGTTACCAAAGAAAGTCAGGACAGCAGTTCTTTAAAAGCCTGATTGAGGGTTTAGTTGTTCATTTAAGTTGAAGTCATTGTGAAACATTAAATTAAGACCTGTGAGCAGCTGTGATGCACTACTATAAACTATTTTTTTCTTTTTAAGTATTGAATATTTGGACTAGTTGGACTGGTTCTTATATAGCACCTTTCTACTTGAGCACTCAAGGCGCTTCATGCTTGCTTTATGAAGCATTACAGCTACATTAGGACACATTAGTATCTAGAGTTTTAGAATACTGATAGTATGAAGCCTCTGTGTTTGCACTTTGTTTGCTGTAGTTTATTTAGAAATGAAGATATATGAAGTTGTTAATCAGGAATAAAAAAAAAACTATATGTATATGAATTACATACTAATATGTTTTACTGTAGAAGTAATGATGAATTAAGTATGTACTAACGCCGCACTAATGCTTCATGGAGTGTACTTATTGGTTGGTTGAACAGGTAATTTTAAATGGTGTCTTGTGCTCCTGGAAATTCTAATATTTTATTAACTAAGCTCTTCACATGAAAGACATGTCAATCACAGCAATGGTTTCATTGCACTCTTAAATTAAAGTTTTGGTTTGGGAAAAGGGGAATGTGTGACATCTGTAGAAGTCCTCACAAGTGCAGAAGCACAAAGCTGTGTGTGTGTGTGTGTGTGTGTGTGTGTGTGTGTGTGTGTGTGTGTGTGTGTGTGTGTGTGTGTGTGTGTGTGTGTGTGCGCACTGTGGCACCACTGGTGAGAAAGATGGGAACTGGGAGATAGTAGACATAGATACAGAGCTTCTCATGTTCAGCATGAGACAGGATGGTGGGGAATATTCAATTAAATCCTATCAGATATGTATCCTTGTATGTGTGTGTGTAGTTTATGTGTGTGTGTGGCCACATACCTCCATACATGAGTTTATATGTGTCAGGGTTTATTGCACACACGTGAAACAAGCCACCGTTCTGTAAGAGGCTTTGACTGATAACATCTCAGCATAATTGCCCTTTCAGATGCCTGCAAAAAAAAAAAAAAAAAAAAGCTATTATCTTCAGCCTGCAGGAGCTGCACCTATAGAAGCACCACATGCTAGAGCTGTGGTTTCATTGTATCACACCACCCTCAGTTCTCTAGAGTGAACAAGTGAGTTCTCTATATATGATTGTTCTTCTTTCTTATCTTATTCATGGATAGCTTAACAATAATAATGTACACAAGCCTTCAGACTGTAATTGTCATATGAATCCTATTAAGAGCCAAGCAAATTCTAATGAGGTTTGTTTGTGGTATGGATGTAAAGAAAAGATTAGATGGAATAAAAAAGATTATGTAGCATAATGTGGGAACCTTGATAACACATACACATGACATCAGCCTGTGTGTGCAGAGATTTTCCATGTTACATACTAAACATTTTATACATATTATCTTTTTTTTTTTTTTAGCTTACTTTAAAATGTGAATGTAAGTTTGCAGGTAGGTCGCTGGCTGATGTAATCTGCTGCACTCATACTCATCTGAACAACCCAATCCATGTTTGAACTTTATATTCTGTGTATTTTTAGATATCATCCATTTTCTTAACTCCTTATCTAATTCTGGGTCATTGGGGGTGGGGGTGGGGGTCTGTCCCAGCTGTAATGGGGCAAGTGGCTGCTATTGAATCATCACTAACCAGTTAACCTAACATGCAAACATGAGAACATGGTGAAATTGAGCCCAGGACATGTTTGCTGTGAGGTGTCAGTGCTAACCACTGCATCACTCTTAACCCAGCTACTAATCAGCTGCTGACCGTATGTATTTGGGATCAGAGTCAGCGTTAGGGTGTCCAGGCCTCATACAAGAAGTAAATATGGGGAAAAGTGTGCATTGGTGTGATGCAATATGACTGGAAAAATATATTATGAAAAAAGTTTATAAACCTCTGATACGAGACAAGCAGTGTCAACAGCTAGCGACAGCTGCTAGGAAACAAGTTGCGAGAACAGTAAGGACGAGGTCTGTCAGCAAGTTATACAGCAAAACACACTTTTGTTAATTACAGCGCCCCCCCCAAGATGTAATGACACCAAATTCCCTGTGCGTCCTCGGGGAGGCATCCACTAGAATACCGTGAAATGTGGTCTTGATAGGCTAAAGCACTGCTGACATATAAGCTCACTGCTTTGCCATGAAATTTGATTAACTGTGGACAAATGCTTCTGCAAAATGAAATATGATAGCATTTCTGAGGTTTGCGCTGAAGATCGTATATGCCAAGTTTTGTGAAAATCAGAAAAAATTTTTAAAAAAATTTTCACTTTGTATAAAATCCAATATGGTGGCTCAATCAATTCAGTCCACATCAAAACACATCAGGCTCGGGTCCTCTGACAGCATCAGCCAGCACACAGATCTCATTGCAAACCCAAATAAGAGTCGTTATTGGCCAAAAAGACATTTTAACTAATTAAAGTGCCCCCTAAAGCTCAAACATCATCAAAATTCTTGCACTTAATTTTGAAGGGGGTCACAAGTCTAAAATTACATCATAGGGTGCACTGAACTCTGATTCAAGGATTCCAACAGTATCTCGATTTCCAAAGTCGGCCACAGGGGTCAGAAGCTACGGTTGCAAAAGCAAGTCCAAGTTTACCCCAGCGGGGGCGCTAGAGTGCTCGAGGTAGTGACACACGACTTGGTGAAAATGCAAATGAGACTGTCCTGAGGAAGTGTGCCAAATTTCACAACTTTTGACCAAATGGTTCTAGGGGCTGCTGTAGACTCCCATTGGAGAGGACAAATGATGATGATGATGATGATGATAAGAAAGAAGAAGATAAGAAAAATCCTATAATCGCCACGTGTGTCCCCTGATGAAAGTTGTGAAAGTAGATTAAGCATAACTAAGAAAATAAGTGAGAAATAATAAAATAAGTGAGAACACACTATATTTGCAGAATTTTTATCATTCTTAACACGAACATATAAATGAATATAGACAAGTCTGAAAGGATATGATTTAAGGCAAATGCATTTCGATATCCTGGCAACTAAATTAAATGTTGCAACGTCCTCAGAAAATGAACAGAAAAGTCGTTAATTTGATTTTAAGTGTTTCATTTTGCTCTTGAAGCTGATACTTTTCTTGTTAGGCTTGTCATGCCACTGTCAAGTTACCATTTCATTTATCTGCGCTCCGTCCATCAGTGTGTCTTCTTCTCAAAAAAAATATATCAATCATCGTCTTCATCTTTTATTTATTTGAAAGGATAGGAGAGAGAGCGATTGTGAGACACAGATGGAAATGGATGCTCACAAATGCTCCTCAGAAATCAGATGTTCCAAAGCCACGGAATACAAAAATATATATATATATATATATATATATATATATATATATATATATATATATATATATATATATATATATATAGAGGCATTCGCTCGTGCTATGAAAAATGATACCTCCATTCCACCACTGAGCAGGAGGGGGAGGAGAAGATCCCCAAAGAAAAGGTAATGGATTGATGTCTGCGTGTTTATTTTGCTTCTCGATGCAGAATTTTTAACAGTGATTTTCCACACCGGCAAGCAGTGGCCTCTGCAATGATCCCCTCCTCACAGTCAGCAAATACATAATCTTCAGACAGTGAAGCTTCTTTCATGGAATGCAAATTAAACACACCTGAATGGATATTATTATGGGTAGCTGCTGCAGAAGCGCTCATCAAATCTGGACAATCTTATATACTAGGGATTCTGAGACATTGACATTCACATAGGCTAAATTTTTCACGTGTGATTAGATTTTTTTGAGCAATCCATAAACACTGCATGTCCTTCAAATCCTTAACTCCTTGCCCCCTCGAGTAAACGTCCACCAATAAATGCACTTACTCTGCAACCTCTACTCACGTCAACTAAGAATGATCAATAAGGGATAAAGAATAGATCAACAAAATTTGGAGATTACAAATTATACAGAACGTTAATCATAGGACTTCAGTCAGTGTAAAGGAAAGAACTTATTGTTTTTTTCTCTGTGGTCTGTTGTCTCGGTTGTCCCTGTGTCAACGTATTATATCAAGAGCTCCATGTGGTTTTTTCAGCTAGGCCTTCGTAATGATATTGCTTGTGCTCTTAGCATGTGCGGGTGGAAGAGGGAAAAGCTGGTGTCACTTTAGCCACCTCCACTGGCATGGAATGAAAAAAGAGGAACGGGTGCAATCAGCCAATAGCAGGAAATGCCCAGCGGACGGCTGGAAATGCTCTGTGGCCGAATCAAATGTAACATGAATCAAAATCCATCTTCCACGTTCCCCGTCACCAAGCAGATAAGTGTATTCTTCTTTCCATCTGTGGGAATGACAGATCTGTCGGACATCCATCGCCTTAGGATAAGGAGGTCCCTCGATCTGCGCAGTGTTGATGTGCTTCAGTTCTGTCCGTGTGCATGTTGAATTACCTCATTAACCTTTTCAGAGCCAGGGCATGTGAATTATTTACAGGTGTTATAATTTAAAACGCTCCACTGGCTCCACGTAATGCATCGTCATCCTGGATTAAGTGGTGTAATAGGCCTGCTGGTCCACTGTAGGATACTGTGTCCATGTTACGGTTTCCCTCATAAAACGTGCATGTGTATGAGTGCTCAAGAGAAAACCATAAATTAGCAACACTGACTGGATTAATATCACTAGTAGTAGTATGTCCCAGAGGAATATTTACAAATCTTAATATTATTTATTATATTATTTATAGGTATTATTTTTGTCATATCTTGTAGGTGAGGTCTTCCTTTCTTTCTTTCTTTCTTTCTTTCTTTCTCTCTTTTTCTTTTTTTAATCACTCCAGTTTTTTATGACTTAGTCAATCAATTTTTTTTCCTAATGAAGCGACATCATTGTTTTCTATTTCACGCTTTGATTATTACTTTTTAAAACTGCTCTGGGGTCCCAGGAGAACCAAGTTAAAAGCATCCAATTCTAACTAAGCACATTTAATAAGTGGAGGCGTTTCAGTCAGTTATTCTTCGCCATGAGTCCTAAATTAAAGTTTCAAACACTATTAGGGGCGGTAGGGGTCATTCAAAAGAAGAAAAACTGCATTCATCATCTGTATGGGGATCTTTCTAAGACCGAGAGTTATCAGAAGATTAGAGATGTTTCTGGATCTACAGATAGATGATGCTGCGCCATTGCAAGCCTCATTCCAAGTAGCAATGACCCTTCTGGGAGTGAGGGAAAACTCCATCTGCTGGTGTGACTGTCCTTTGCTTGGCTGGAAACTCTACCGAAAGGTTGCTACCGAAACACAGACAGGAAGGGAACAACTGTCTGCTCCTGTCACATGCCAGCATGCTCTGAGCAGAGCATGAGCAAATTATGTGCTATAACTGTCTGTAGTGTATGCTTAGTTTAAGTCCTTGAACCACCACGCTGAGAGTTGGTTCATGTCGCCTGCAATAAGTCAGACTCGTTCCAGTGGAATTTCGAGATTCTTTTTATTTTTTCTTCTCAGTGGCTCTCTTGGCTCCATTGAGCCAGGACCTCCAGCTTGCACTGGGGTGGTTTACAGCTTAGTGCAAATTGGTTAGGATGAGAATTAGCACCTTCAAGGCTGAGGCCATGGTTCTTCAGAATGAGTTCCTACCCCAAGTGGAGGAGTCTAAGTATCTTGGTATGTGTTCGTGAGTGAGGGAGGAGTGGAGCAGGACATTGACAGAGAGATTGGTGCAGTCTTGGCAGTGATGCGGATGCAGCACCACCCTGTTGTGGTAATGAGAGAACTCAGCATGAAAGAGAATTTGTCAATTTTACAGCTGATCAGTGTTCTTACCCTCACCCATGGCCAGGGGTTCTGTGTAGTGACTGAAAGAATAAGCTCATGGATGCATGTGGCAGAAATGTGTTTCCTCTGAAGGGCGTCTGTGTTCAGCTTTAGAGCTAGGGTGGGGAGCCCAGTCATTTGGGAGGGGCTCAGAGTAGAGCTGCTACTCCTCCACATCAAAAGGAGCCAACTGACATGGTTTGGGCATCTATGCCTCCTGGGCATCTCCTAAGTGAGGTGTTTTGGGCATGTGAAGGAGCCCCAGGCAGAAGCAGGACATGCTGGAGAGATTATGTCTCTGGGTTTGCTGCAAGTTGCATAAAAAAGTTAAGTTATTGTAACCTTGCTAAAATAAGAATCTCTTCTTCTTTTTCTTTTCTTTTTTTAGATGATGTTAATTATGTAACTATTAATGTTTTAAGTAGATATAAATTTGGCGATCATCATTACTATTATTATTATTATCATCTATCCATCCATCCATTATTATTATTGGTGTTATGGTCCTTGGTCTGTTTACCTGGTGATTTTGGGGGCTTTTAGTTTTCTTTATTTAAATCCGTGGATTTTCTTGGGTTTGTGTTCATGTGCTTTTGTGTCAGGTCTCCACCAAAATTTCCTTCTTTTTAACTATTTCCTCTTTTATTTTGGTCACCTGGGTCTTGTGTGTTTGGTATTTTATTACTTCTGTTGTCTGATTTAGTCTCATCTGTGTCTGCTGTTCCCTAATTATTACCGCTGGTATTTATTGTCGTATTTATTTGTCGACTCGTCCCACTTAGCCGGACTCTTCCTTGTGTTTCTCACTGCTCTTCTTCGTGCCTTTGGATTTTTTTTTCTCCACTTTCTCGATCGTCAGTTACTTGCTCATTTCAAGCAATAAATGCTCAAATTTATGTTCAACCTTTCATCTACCACATCCTGCATTTGGGTCCTCCATCTTCCACCACACCCTCCGCAGCCAAATCTGATACGTGGGGTCCCCAGGGACCCCGGCTGGTAGTCCATGTGTGCTGAATATGTTGGCAGGGTCAGGGTTAAAGATTTGTGCCAATAACGATTGTTGAATATAAATACTTATGATTAGAGGGGTCAAAACAGTTATGGGATGTGTTCATGAACATATTAATGACACAATAACCCCCAATGCTTCCCAATAATTGAATTTAAGCAGAAAAATCTTCATTATAATAATGTCCCAGCAGCTGCGGGTCTTGGGATTCAGTATTAAGTCGGGATGGCTGCAGCGTAAAAATGTACCTGCTACTTTTCTTAGTTAGCACTAGGTCCTGGACTGATCGTCTCTCTGTGTGTCAGGAAAAACTGATAGTTATGAATAATTAATGAAGTTACTATTTTGCCACCTGCATGAAAGCACATAGTTCACTCACTTTGGAGTGAATGCCTGTGCAGACATTTAATAAACTCAAATAGCTGGGAGCAGTAGACACAACTTCAGTTCCTGCTAAGGTTTTTATCAAAACAATATTGGTCTACATTCCCTGATAAGGTTCTTAATAACTTGTTAAACAGCCAGGTATGTTTGCACCTCTTCAAGCATGTAAGCAAACATACATCCAGGATGTTTATGGACAAATCCCAGCCTTTAAATGTGAAAAAGGTCTGAAGTTCAGACTTTGGCCTGCTTGGAGAAAAAAAAGCTGCTTAACATAACCAGTTTTGTGATAATGGGGGGGGGGTCTTGAAGCTTTCATGTTGGAGGATTTGTTTGGGCAGTGTGAGAGCAGGAGAATGAAGGTGAAATATTGGAATTGTCAGCATGAGCTCTGGTTATGGTCACAGCTTAAGGTTAAAGAAAAACTAATTATCATTGCACTATTCAATGCAAAATAAGGCACCCCTTGTGGGCCAGTAGGGTTTATATTAGCAAAGCATGAATGTGTTGCTGTTATACAAGGCTCCCAAAGGAATACATTTCCTTTGGTCCATTTTCTGAAACACTGATGTGTTTTAACAAAAGGAAAAAAGGGGAAAAAATGCACGTGAATAAAAAAAAATCACACAGTGCTTCACAGGTCTCGCGTGCCTCCTGTACAGATGATTGACAAGGTTGTTTCAAAAGGCAAGGACAGAGCCACACATGACACACATGCTCTACTACTGCCTCAGCCCTCCGCCTCTGTCACCGTGATGGAGCTCCCCCACTCGGTGCCTCCCTTTGCTGGCTAGGAGCAAAGACAAGGTGTGTGTTTCTTAGTGTGTATGTGAGAGTATAAAGTCAGCAATAAAGGCATGAAAGAGGTGCAAGAGAGGGAGTTTGGGACAGCTATTTGTGTACACTTGTACTTTTGCATACATCATTATTTAGTTATTTTGTGTGTGACAATTTTGGTGATAAAAACAGGAAGTTATGGATTCTGTGGATGTTTCATTCACTGTATTTGCAGCCTGGGAAATGACACGGAGAGGTGAAGGGAAGGAAAAGAGGAGTACAGAGAACAATTTTCTCAGGATGGCAGGTGAAAGGTAAAAAAACTCCTTTTGGATCAGATGTCAAGCCTGTCCAGCTCAGGAGCCACGGCAAATAATGTTAGTCACAATTTAACCCAAAATTAAAGAAAAACTGTTAACTTTATGAGGTGTGTTAGTGTTATCAGTCTGCCAGAGACTGGATGAGCCATTGAATGTACTTACTTACTTCCTTTATCTGTCATTCATTATACACATGTGTACGCAGAACGAAATTTTGTTGCATTGACTGACACACAACAGAATGTTATTGATGGCATTACAGGATTTAAATGAATAAGTAAAATATAAATATTTAAAAGTAAAGATATAGCAGCAGAAGTATTAAATATTAAATATACTGTAAATACATAAATGTACATCTGCATATATATACATATATATATATATATATACATATTTATGGGTGTGTGTGTGTATATATGTATATATATGTATATATATATATATATATATATATATGTATGTATATATATATATATATATATATATATATATATATATATATATATATATATATATATATATATATATATATATATATATATATATATATACACACACACACACACACACCCATAAATAGCAGCATTAATAAATATAAATAATGGCTAGTGAAGTTAAAAATTGTCCATATACATATTTTAGGGGGTAGATAATTAGTGCATTGACGGCATGCGTCCAGCGTGTTGAGAGTTCAGCAGTCTAATGGCGTGAGGGAAAAAAATGTTATAGAACCTGGTGGTCCTGCACCGAATACTCCTGAATCTTTTGCCAGAAGCCAGCAGGGAAAACAGTCCACAGTGAGGATGCGACGGGTCACTGATGATGTGTGCTCGGGATAAGCAGCGCACTGGTGCGAGGTCTTGAATGGAGGGAAGAGAAGACCCGATGATTTCCTCCGCTGTCCTCACCACTCTCCTTCCAGTCAGAGGCGCTGCAGCCTCCACACCACACAGAGATACAGCTCAACAGAATGCTCTCTATGGTGCTTCTGTAAAATGTGATGAAGATGGGTGGGGGCAAGTGGACTCTCCTCATTCTACGCAGGAAGTGCAGACGCTGCTGTGCCCTCTTCACCAGTGACGTGGTGTTTACAGACCAGGTGAGGCTGTCTGTGATGTGCACCTCCAGGAACTTTACGCTGCTGACCACCTCCACAGCCTTGGTGTTAATGCAAAGTGGAGCATGTCTGGGTTGGTTCTTCCTGAAGTCGATGATGATCTCTTTTGTTTTATCCATGTTCAGGATCAAGTTGTTGGCGCTGCACCAACTCGCCAACAGCTCGACTTCCTCTCTGTATGCCAGGTCATTGTCATCCTTGATGAGGCCCACCACTGTAGTGTCGTCCGCGTACTTCACAATGTGGTTGTTAGCAGACCTAGGGACACGTCGTGTGTCATCAAGGTGAACAGCAGGGGGCTCAGTACACATCCTTGAGGGGGGATCCTGTGGTGAGGGTGATGACTCTGGAGATGTTCTGTCCAACCTTTACTGCCTGTGGTCGTTCAGTGAGGAAGGCTAGCAGCCAGTTCCGCACGGGGGTGCTGAAGCCCGGGGATTCCAGTTTGCTCACCAAATGCTGTGGAATTATGGTGTTAAACGCTGAACTAAAGTCCAGGACAACACCATTTTTGTATGGTGTTGTGTGGGGTAAAACCTAAAATAAGCCAGAAGCCAACCAAACAGCCAGAATGATAGTAATATGATAGTGATATGCAGAAAGAATAAAAACAGATACAACCAACTAAAAGCTGCAGGCAGACTGGCCAGGCACTCCCAGCTGCACTGATTAACTCTGCCTACCAGGAACCTGAAAGGCTGCACAGAGGGACAGTATAGGTGAGAGGATACAGCGTCAGGGGAGTAGAGCCGTCAAAGCCCTCTGGGTGCCCTTTGGCATAATTTTTTTTTCTTTTTTAATTGTGCAGCATTAATGTTGAGAAACAGGGTATTTTAATACATATCAAAATGCTCTAACCATAACCAAGTAGCTTCATTCCAACTAAATTCTAACTAAACTAAACAGGAAATATAAACAGAACCAGACTGGTAGTGAAAACAACTCTGATTCAGCGCCAACAGAACTGACTCCTGATGGAGTCTCCTGATGGACTTTATCGTTATTTTAAAGCGGAGACTGTCTATAGGTGTCTCTCGTCATGGCCAGTGTTTCACGACTCTGTCTAGGACACCGTGTGCCCTTTGGTGTCTCAGAGATGCCAGCAGCTTTGACAGAATGGCAGCTCCTTGATGCTCTTGGAATGAGAATGGGCGAGCGTGACAAACACTGAGAAATCAGGAGGCTGTCGGGAAAAATGAGACTCGGTCACTGCGCTTTGTTTCACAGCAGAAATCAGAGAATTTGTGGTGAAGAGCCGTCACAAAATCAAGATTAATTACCAGATTTTCAGGACTCTGCATTGCCTTTATTAGGCAGACACTCGCATCTTGAGCTTTACCATGCATAACCACCGAGTAACAGCGTGGAGGATAACATGACTCAGCAATTCTCCAAACTGGCATACCTCATTAACAACAATTTTAAAAAGCTGCATAAAACAAAGCATTAGTCCACCACAGTATGACCTACTTCATGTACAGGGCACTTAAAATGACATCTGCCTGTTGTCTGACCACACTGAGCGACTGGTGTACCAAGTCATTGCTTCATTGAATTTTATAGGCCATATTAAGATAATGCATCTGTTCCCCACTCTGAAAGCTGGTAGCGAATTTAGTAAATGGAAAATACATCCGGAAACTAAAATGGGTTTTGGCTGAGTTGATGTACGCTGAGCTGCCCAAGATTATAGACAGAAAGACGTGTCATTTTCTGGGCCACACAGGTTTTTATTGGTGTGCTTTACTTCTTGTCAAACAGTCAGTTTGCCTTTGCTGTACACTGTTCGACACAATGCAACCAAAACATTAATGCATGTAATGGGATTCAAATTTTAATTAAGTAAAATGCAAGTAAATAAAAATGTAATGAAATGTAATCGGAATAAAGATGAATTCATTATGGGGTATTTCCTGATGCAGACTATAAAGCACTATGTGGAGTCCAGAGCTGAATGTTTCCTGTTTAGTGAACAAGGTGGCCCAAATCTGCAGCTTTCTATGGGCCACAGTTGGCCTTGACTGACAGCATTATCAGGGCCCCCTTACCTGAGCCAGATGTCAAGTGTGTTGAGACATCTGGGTCACATCTGGCTCACTCAACACTCCCAATAGCTGATGTGAAGCCCGGCTCATGACTTCTGGATCGTGTCTGACGCAAATATGTCTACTATGGGCTCTAGAATGTGGGCTGTGATTTTTATTTGACAAACTGATACATGATTTGACATCCATGACATCCCAGAGAAAACATTGCATATGGTAACTGCTTCAGGTTAATTGACTTCTCTTTGGAGAGAGAAACACCTTTGAAGTTGTAAAAGATCGTATGTGTTAAAATTCAATTTGAATTTGGTTTCTATCCGCTCACCGTCTCACTTCCTCCAAAACCCCTTCATCCATTACACCTCAAAGAAATCACTCACCCGCTGCCGGATGTTTGGATCGGTAATTCTCTCATGGAACCATCACATGTCCAAGTATGTTTTGCATCATGCAGCAGTTTTTGAAGTTGTGTGTTTAGTTTGAGGGTGTGCGTGATAGTACGTGCTCACCTATTCTTTTTGATTCCTAATTCAGTTCTCAGAGAGAGCGAGAGGGATTCATGAAAAGAAGAAAAGCTAATTACATGAATTTAAGATATACTGCCAGAGAGAAAGATCAGGGATTAGACACAGAAACAGAGACCGCGATGCGGGAAAATAAGAGAAGAAATTAAATAAATAAAATAAAATTTGAGATCAGTTTTCTTCTTTTTCTCTTTTCTGAGATATGATTGAGATTCCAGCTGGTGGGACGCCGATGAGAAACGAAGAGCAGGAGGTAGATATTTAGTTTACTGTGTTTAACTATCTTTTTCAGGCCCTCGGGCTGCACATATTAAGCTCCCGTGTTTGAGACGTGCCGTGGTGTGTTTTGTAGAATTTGGACTCCGTGAAAAACAGATTAACTCGCTGTCATGTTGGTTTTTCCACTTGCCTTGCATTGCGCTGAGGCCAACCTGGGAGCAAACTACAGTCATGGTTAACAGATGTTATGAATAGTGTTTATTTACTGTTGATTGAGTCCAAATCAAGTTAATATCCATGCAGATGTGGCACAAATAAACAGGCAAAAACAAAAAAAAAACACAGCCACAGAGCTGTGTGCTGCTTCCACTGGTAGTGCTGCCTTTGTCACCACACCAGATACATTATTGCAATCACAGAACAGAAAGTCATCAGGGGACTGCCACATTCTGCTTTAAGACTAACACTTAATAAACCTGTACGGCCTCTCAGTGACCCTATTCTGCACTAAGCGACACACAGTGGAGCCCCCGTGTCCTGTGGGAAGCCTCAGTGTTCAGAAATCTAGCGGCACTCGCCAAATGTACAGGGAAATGCTGGTCATGTGTCTAGTTGTTGCTAAGCAACAAATGAAAACCTATTCAAAGACATGGGCAATTTACTATTCTCTGTTTCCATACAGTCGCTATAATTGCCACATTGGGTTTTGCTGAATCGCTCCGTACTCAAGTTGTGCTTGTTTTTGTTTTCAGAATGTGGTTTCTGGTGGATTAAAATACGTTTTTAATTGTGCATTTCTACGAACAGCATTCAATTGCATAGATTATATGAAAACACCACCATAGCAGGAGCAGCAGCATGTCCGCTTCTGGTACCTTCCTAAGGCTTGTGCTTGATATTTTAGCTCATTATTACTCTTCAGCTTTGCCCACACCTTATATCAGCAGTCCATCGCATGGTGCAAAATTTCCTTCTGGTCTTATCTGTGGACTGAAAATGTCAGGTTTGTTAATGATTCTGGCAAAAACTCAGTCAGTGATAGCAAAGCCAATATTTTCTCTCAGGTCAACAGTATCCCAAAGAGCCTAACTAGGCCTGATTAATCATAATGTTGTGCCAGCTTAGGTGTTTCCATTTATTCCAGTTGATTAGAGTAAAGGTTGGATGAGCTATGCTGAGGATTACATGAGATCCCCAGACCAGCAGCAGCAGCAACAGGTCAGCTGACAGAAAAACTAAACTCCTCTGCTGGAGGAATTTAAACATCAAATATAGATTTTTCAGGAGCTGGTGGAGACGAAAGCTGAGCCATAAAAGGAGTTTAGCCTAGACTAAGATTCATGCCACGTACAGAAATACATATGTCAGTGGAATACTTACATTTTGCAGTAACCACTAAAATATAAAATATTAATTTTTGCAAGATTTTTCTGCACATATAATAATAATAGCAAGAATATGAGGAAAAAAATATGCAGAGTTTTAAGCCCATAAAGGGAATTAGCATTAAACAATCCAAGTCTCCAGTGCAGCATGTGATGCTAAAGTAACTGCATGGACAGATTACAGAACATTTTAAAGACTCTCTTCAAACGGAATTAAACTGAAAATTGTGCTCCTCAAAGACCATATTAGCAGTAGGAAGCCTTAGATGAAGGGTTAATTGTTGGCAGACAAGCAGTCACGCTTTCTCTCTCTATCTCACTCTCTCTTTTTTGTATGATGTGATTAGAAGCCCACAGCCACTGGTGCCACAGAGCGAGGACAATTGAGTCTGTCCCAAAAGTAATAGCTTCTTCTCAACTTAATTAAGGAAACTCAGTCTGCATTCCATGTAAGGGGGGGTGGGGGCTAACAAACTGATCATACCATCTGTGTGTGTCAGTTTGTGTGCGTACACGTACCCAACATGAATTATGTCCTGTTTCTGCATTAGCTTTTTTTAAAAAATTTTGCACTTTTTCTTTGAGAGACACTATATTTCCAAAAGTACTCACTCACCCATCCAAATCACTGGATTCAGGTGTCTCAGTCACTTCTACGGCCACAGGTGTATAAACCAAGCACCTAGGCATGCAGACTGCTTCTACAAACATTAGTGGAAGAATGGGTCGCTCTCAGGAGCTCAGTGAATTCCAGCGTGGTACCGTGATAGGATGATACCTGTGCAACAAGTCCAGCCATGAAATTTCCTCACTACTAGATATTCCACAGTCAGCTGTTAGTGGGATTATAACAAAGTGGAAGCGATTGGGAACAACCGCAACTCAGCCACAAAGTGGTAGGCCACGTAAAATCACAAAATGGGGTCAGTGGATGCTGAGGGTCATAGTGCGCAGAGGTCACCAACTTTCCACAGATTCAATCACTACAGACCTCCAACCTTCATGTGGCCCTCAGATCAGCTCAAGAACAATGCAAAGAGGGTATCATGGAATGGGTTTCCATGACAGCTGCATCCAAGCCTTACATCACCAAGTTCAATGCAAAGCATCGGATGCAGTGGTGTAAAGCACGCCGCCACTGGACTCTAGAGCAGTGGAGACGAGTTCTATGGAGGGATGAATCACACTTCTCCATCTGCCAATCTGATGGAGGAGTCTGGGTTTGGTGGTTGCCAGAGGAACGGTACCTGTCTGACTGCATTGTGCCAAGTGTAAAGTTTGGTGGTGGTGGTGGGGGGGGTATGGTGTGTGTGGGGGTTTCAGGAGTTGGGCTTGGCCCCTTAGTTCCAGTGAAAGGAACTCTCAATGCTTCAGCATACCAAGACATTTGGGACAATTTGATGCTCCCAACTCTGTGGGAACAGTTTGGGGATGGTCCCTTCCTGTTCCAACATGACTGCACACCAGTGCACAAAGGAGCTCCATAAAGACATGGATGAGCCAGTTTGGTGTGGAAGAACTTGACTGGCCTGCACAGAGTCCTGACCTCAGCCTGATAGAACACCTTTGGGATGGATTAGAGTGGAGACTGTGAGCCAGGCCTTCTCTCCAACATCAGTGTCTGACCTCACAGATGTGCTTCTGGAAGAATGGTCAAAAATTCCCATAAACTCTCCTAAACATGTGGAAAGCCTTCCCAGAAGAGTTGAGGCTGTTATAGATGCAAAGGGTGGGCCCACATCATATTAAACTGTATGGATTAAAAATGGGATGTTACTCAGGTTCATATGTGTGTGAAGGCAGACGAGTAAATACTTCAGGCAATAGTGTATATATCCTTGTTACCATTTTTAGTCTGTGTTAATTACACATGTTTGATAGTGTGTGACTAGTTAAAGCTTTTCTGTGATTTGGTTTGTAAAACACAAGTTTGTCTACATTATCCCTGAAGCAAGTGAGGAAAAACCTGATATGAAATTCTCACATCTATGGTTGAACTTGATGAGGAACGACTTTCCAAGGTTTTCATCTCGTTTCACCTTTTTTATGATCTGAAGTTACATTTTAAAAGCAAGTGACCTCTAGCAGGCACATGAATAGCTGAACACATTGGTGCCATCCTTTTTTAGATAAGGCATAACTCACCACTTAGAAAATGGACCTTTCTAATTTGGATTCAGCATTCTAAATTCCATTTTGCAGGTTTAATCCAAACCACGATCCTTTGATGCCTTAACTCCACCAAACAGCAATTGAAAGTGAAGCTTAAAAATGCTCCCAGTGCAGAATTGAACTTGTTTTTCCAAGTCTAAAGTTGGGAATGTTTGTACCAGTTCCTCCTGTGCGTTATCTCAGGTCGTTAAATTAGAAACGTCTTTATGTCATTTCAGGCATACCTACGTGGATTGTGTCAGAGAGGAGAAAAATTGCTGATATTATCACTTAATTAGAAGTAAAGTTGAGAACAAATTGATTCAGGAAGCTCCAAAAATTGAAGAAAGAAACTTTTAACAGTACAAAGTTTGTTGTTGAGAGAGATGAACCTAAACTGAGAGCATCTGCATTGCAAAGCTGCTCATATTCAGCATCAGGCATACTGACAGCCTCAAGCTGCCCAGTAAAGTTCTCAGTTGTTGGCTCTACTGCAACACTTTCAGATCACTTTACTCAGAGACATTATAGGCATTATATCTGCTAATGCAGTGGAAAACATTAAGTTCCAGTGATTTAGCTCTCTACATGTACTCTCTCCTCCTTTATATGCATATTGTTAAAAGTATGTGTTCCCACAGCTCACTGGTATATACTCAGATATCATTAGAAGATCAGTAATTGAATTTTCTGTAAATCCTCACTGAGAGTCTCTAAGGAGCAGTAATCTATTCGTGTTATCAACTTAATTTGAACGTCCCAAGAATAAGAAGTTCCAACAATGTTGTTCTAAACTATAACTTGATAAAGGACCCCATTGGCTCACTCTAAGTTCTCTAACGAGATGAATATTATTCAGCTTTGTATCACTTTTCCTCAGATGTCACACAGTTGTGGTTGCTTTTACAATACAGTGAAGTGATTCTAAATAATCCTTTAGGAGTTTCCAGTTTGATTAGAGGAGAAAATTAGAAATGGGACAGAAACATTTTTGTGCGGTGTTGCCGTGAAACCAAAGTCAGATTGCATTTATGTATTGATGGCTTCTAATAAGAAAAACATCCATTCTCATTAGCATTCTGGTGCTATATATAGGCTGAAATGCACAGTGTGAAATACAAAATCATATACATATAAAGAGAATTTTAAATTCCTGTGAGGTGGAACTGACTGAACACATCTTGTATTAATAGGCTTTAAAATATTAATGCTAATTGGCACATGGCGTGATTCATGCTTGTTTTACCTGACATTTTTCACCACCTGGTGCCATGGTCCAATAGTACGTGAAGTGGCTGCATCCTGTATCTGAAGACGTTACTAAGTAAATGTAAACATTATTGGGATGCCTGATGCAGCAGAGCCGTGGGCTTTGCCAGCATATAAATAGTCTTATTATGGGTACTTGCGCACCACTGTATACTCCCCAGTGACATGATAAAGAGCCATTTCTAAAATGTGATTGAGGTGATAAAAAATAGTTCTGCCAGCATGCGTTGCAGCTACTGATAATAGGATTAAATTATGTTTTTAGTTTTGCATCTAAAGACAGGGTGGTACATGCAGTATTTGGTTTGCTATAAGATTCTCTTAGATGCTTATATTTAAAGATACATATTATTATTATTATTATTATTATTATTATTATTATTATTATAGATGCACATTAGAACAGTTACTCTGATTTCTTTGCTTACATGTAAAGCAACAAACTAACTGCTGTAATGACCGTGGTTTTCATGAGGGACCCCAGACTAAGTAAACCATAAGAAACACTCTTCTGAATGATGCACAGGAAATTAGCAAATTAGCAAACTGCATGATAGTGCTCAAGGGTCACTTAGAAATGGGTAGCTTTAGGAGTAACCTGTGCCTGCAGAGCGCATACCATAATTCACTTATGAGCATTTTTTATCCCTTTATAGATGTGGGTATCCCCCCAAGCAGATGTAGTTACTCATAACAGGAAGCAAGCTCAGCATAGCCAGGGTAGCTTTGTCCAGTGTGAGTTTGTGAGAGACGAGATGCACTGCAGTTTAGCAAGAAACACACTATTTGATTGTGTGTGCACTTCAAACATTTTTTGAGACTAGAGAAGAGCTACTGCATTAATAAAGTTTAGTCGATTTGAAGCCAGGAAAGAAAGTTAGCAAAAACGCCCACTGTGGAAGTTATTCTGATACTGATCAGCATCACATCTCTGTTATTAAAACATGGGAGAAACTGATGGATTATAATTGAGTACTTCTGTACATTAATGTTTAAATGTGCAGTTTTTGGAAGGTGTGACGTGATGATTAACCATCTGAGAGCAAGTCAAGAATAAACTAAAAAACACATAACCTCAGTCTACGTGCAAACTCGAGGTAAAGTCAACGAGTACAAATAGATGCCATTTTAGAATCATGCTGTGAGAACAATAAAATTGTTGAAAATTATTTGCATCTAAAAATCTATATTTGTTACTGATGCTATTATGAATCCAAGATTACTCAAGAAAAACACATAAAGATAAAAAGAAGGAACTAAGTAGTCCTCATCTCTATTTGCAAAAAGGAATGTGAGGAACAGTCATTAACTGTCAAAGGGAACGGTTTTGACAAATAATTTAATTTTGTGTGTGTGTGATATATATATGTGTATGTATATACACACACATATATTATTTATGTATTTTTACTAAAATTGTTGAAAGGTAAAGCTGAATTGATTGGATAAGGGATTAGGCAGGATTCAGGTGCGAAATAATCCCTTCACTCTAACCCTACCGGGTGATACTTTCATCAGCACTGTACTGCACTGTATAAATATAGCAGTACTTTTTGTTGCAGTGCTAGCAGAATTTTTGGGGGGATGATAATGTCAGACGGATGTGAACTAATGGTATGAGCAGCAGCAGTGGCTTCAGCGTTCACATTCACATTAGCAGCCAGGTTGTGATTATAATCTCCAGTGTCAGAATGAAGCCTGCAGGGATACAAAGCCAATCCAGAGAGGTGTGCTGGAGCTATCACCTGGAGAGTAATGAATTTCTCTGCTATTGAGCCAGATGGCCAGGGGACGGGATGAGGCCTGATACTTAGCGCTATTTATTTGGCAAAGCCTGGAGGTGTCCTGTGAATGCGATCTGAACAGAGAACATGAAGGATTGGGGGTAGACTTTATTGGCCAGGCAGGGCTGACTGACACACAGTCAGATTAGCAGTGGTAGTGGGCCTATCAGCACAGAGCAGGTGTGCTTAAAATGAGCCACTGGAGTGTGTGTGTTTATGTGAATGTGCGTGCCTTTGTGTGAGGAAAGACTGAGGGAGAGCAGGAGAGAACAGGTAGTATCAGATTTCCATGATTAGCCTGTTGTTGACCGCAGAGCTATCTTGACACGCTGCCATTTTGTTTTTGTTTGGCTGTACAGTCAGAGCACGGAGGCCTGTTCACACACATCTATCTGTGCCATGCCACACAGGGCCAAATATCTGCAATGCAGTGAGCGCTGTGGCTTTGCTCTGCTGTCTCTGTGCAACACTCAAGACTCCACGTAGACAGCTTGAAATGCACACACATTCCGATGCACAAACGCACATATGCCAATTAACACGCACAGGCCGACACGCACAAGCGCTGGATGGAATGAGGCGGCTGCTGCACATTTGCCTAATATCAGGGATCATGGCTGTAAATTCCATGTGGCGTATGTATTTTAATCAAATTACTAGCAGGAAGCACCGCTGCATATGCTACTGCCTATGATTGATGAGTCGACACACACACACATGAGGTGCATGTGTGCGTGCGTGTGTTGAAAAGCTTAACTTGACTTTCATCTTAACTTGAGATTTTCATCCGATTTGTTTACCTGCCATACAAAAGCTATTAAATTCAATCCAAAGCATCTGCAATGGAGCCATTCAAAGCAATTTTAAAGAGACGCATCACATCACAGACTGGTGCTCTTATCTCAAAAGAGCTTTGCTATCAGTGAAGATGACTTGGTGGATATTTTTTTGGACAGCTGCTCCATAAGAGCAGGAATGAGTGGGAGAGAAGTGAGGTGTGCTGTTATCTTTATTGGATCATGCTGTGCAATAATGATATCTTAACACCACCACAGCTATAGTGAAGCTATGAGAACAGTATCAAGAAATTGAATTTGAGAAATGGGTTGAAAGTCAATGTCACAGCAAGTCTGATAATAAGCAGAGTTTCTGCCGATGTATTGGAAGCCTTACCATCAGTGCCTGCTGGGCCTGAGCATCAGGATTTTTGTAGACAAACTCCAAATGTCAAGTTAGCTAATGTGTCTTGTTAGCATATTGTTGTAGAAGGATTTAAAAAACTGGGCATAAAACAGGCAGATGTTAGGAGTTCATATTGTATTACCTGTTTAGCTGAGATCCATCTGTACATTTCTGCTTATCTGAGTCTGGGTCATGGGGACCATCCCTCTCTGGCCACCTCCTCCAGCTTATCCAGGGGGGCACTGAGGGGTTCCCAAACCAGCCATATCTGCCCTGGGGCCTCCTTCACATGCCCAAAACACCTCACCTAGGAGGTGCCTTGGAGGCATCCTGGTCAGATGCCCAAACCATCTCAGTCAGCTCCTTTTGATGTGGAGTAGCGGCTCTACTCTAAATCCCTCCCAAATGACTGAACTCCTCACTAAGGGAGAGCACAGGCACCCTTTGAAGTAAGCTCATTTCCACCCTTTCTATCGGCGATCTGTTTACTTATGTTCACTAGCTAAGTTGCACTAAATCATTAATCACAACATGCAAAGGATCTTAATTTGATCCAGCTTACATTACCTTCTCTTCATGCTGGAAATGTCTCTCCTTCTGTGTGCTCTGTCATACAGTTAGCATTACAGTGAGTGGATAATGCATTAATCAAGTGCAACCACTGAGACATCATCCCCTTCATTACAGCTGCTGGGCTTAACTTTTCTGACAGAAACACACGTGCACGGCTAATTGAGAAACAGTGGGTGTGTATTTGTGCATAGGGAAGTACATAGGATCATAACAGAAACACACACACACACACACACACAAAATAAAACAAAACCTAAGGGAGTGAAAATGTACAATCAGTAAACGTGAAACATTTTTGCAGTGGTACCATTTTAAAAGTGCTTGGAACAATTACACATAAGAGGAAAAAGTCAAACACAGTGAGTACTCAAACACAGCTGGAAGGTCTGCTGTTGGTATTTTAGAATTTAGCCAGGCCCAGCATGCACCGCTTTGTCATTGTGGGTGTTTTTGATATAGACAAATTAGCTTGGTACACAAAACCAGTGATTATCAATGAATTGTCGAAGCCAAAAACAAAACAAACAAACAAAAAAAACCCCGAATCAAACTGCATTATTGTGTATTTACACGCAGTTTAAACATCAGTGTCAATCCCAGATGTGTGCATACTAGAAATAAAAGTTGTTACACGTTTATTTTAAATGCAAACGTGTAACTCAGTTCTTTACTTTTCCTCAACAGAAGAAGAGAAGTGAAGACTTGCTGTCGGTGCCCCTCCCACAAAAAAAGAGAATTTCTAGTGTCCCTGCTGCTGAAAATGATGGAATGATGGGCTACAGATGGCCACATAGGCACAAAAAATATGCTGGAGCAATGAGCAGAGGAAGAAATGAACAGCTGAATGAAATGGGGAAAAAAGATGGGAGCAAAGAAGGAATGTGTGTTCTTTTGACCATTATTTATTGAGGGAATGTTTACCGAGCATGCCAGCACTGTGTTTGAAAGGTCTTGTGATTAGGAAGGCGCCGAACTGACTGATCTGACCCAAAAGTTTCTGACAACGGTGATAAAAGCTTGTAAATGCAAATGAAAGTTCGCATCCCCTTCTCCGTTTATGGAGGAAACACAGGATCATCTTCCGTGGGAAGCAGGTTAGGTCTAACTGTAGAGTTTCCCCAAATGTCACTGTAATTGTTTTACTCTTTACGACGTGTTTAATGGTGGGACAAAATAGTGTGAAGTTTGGTGGGGGGGGGGGATTATAGGGTGGGGGTGTTTTTCAGGAGTTGGGCTCGGCCCCTTGGTTCCAGTGAAAGGAGCTCTTAATGCTTCAGCATACCGAGACATTTGGGACAATTTGATGCTCCCAACTTTGTGGGAACAGTTGTGCTAAACCTTGTGGAAAACCTTCCCAGAAGAGTTGAAGCTGTTACAGCACCCAGGGGTGGGCCGACATCATTTGAAAGAATCGGATGTCACTCAAGTTTACGTGCGTGAGACGGCAGGCGAGTGAATATTTTTGGCAATATATAGTGCATGACAAAAGTCATATTTGTATGATCTCTCAAGAGAAAGATGTAAATGACTCCCTTCGTAAATCAGCATCTGTTAGAGGAACAGAACCAGCTGAGTGTTCATGCACGATTCTTTTTCTAACACCTTTCAGATCGTTTCTTCATAACTGTGCTCTGTATGAGCAATCAGACGGCGGACGCTGTGTGTTATCAATTAAAGACACCGCCCAGACATTGAATGAATAAATTATCTCATCTGTTTCAAACGGGGAGTGTGAACATAATCTAAATCTCAGCTTCACTGATTCAATTATTACACCACAGGCACTGACTCCAAGTTATGCTGGAACCAGTTTCAAAAGTAGAATTTAAGTTAGTTTATTGTCCTCCTTCTTCTTCTTCTGTGGGTTTTTGTTTGTTTTAAAAAAAATAATTTATAGAGAAGATATATTTAAAAAAAAATGCCACTGCAGGACACACTGACTTGTAATGCCTCTACCAATAACTCTTTAAAGTGACGACTCCTCCAATCCGAACAACAATATCATTCCCCTGGACTGGAAATAGAAGAGCACCAGTCCTCTCGGTTCTGACTGATCAATTTGCCTAAAGATCCCTTTTAACTGGGTGAAACAACTGCTTTCTGTTCTGTAAAACCACTGCACTGCTACCTGCATTTATTACCACTACATCCAAAACCCCTCCTTTATACAACAGAAAACCCCATGTTTCCATTTTTGTTAGTCTTTTTTGTGTAGTCCCTGTTTCTGAGTCTTTATTCTCACTCTCAGTGCAAATCAATAATCAGGCAGGGTGGAAGCAGCTTGCCAGAGACCTTTGCTATCAGTTAGCATGACTGCCTTGCTGGCAAGCTGTTAGACTGCCACTTGGGAGAAATATCAGCCATGAAGGACGCTTTTACAGGCCTGCTTGTGGGACGTTTGTGCTTCAGTCACATCAGCCACATCTAGGTATTGATGCAGATGCATGCAGTGGCAAGAAAAGGAGAGCAGAAAGTGCAGAAAGTGATTAGGTAATGACAAAGGATGTGACTAATCTGGCAACTATAATATGGAATCAGAAAGATTGTCCTCGGTGCAGCGTCTTCAGTATTGATTTATGTTCGCCACATCGTGCTACAAAGATAAGAGATTATTGCCTAATCAGTGCTTTGTTGATAATTATTTGTGCTTGATGAAATAAGACTTGAACATAGCTTGGGCATATTTTTGTTTAACTGGCATTTTTGTAAGCTAATGCATTCAGAAAAGTTTTGCAGCACCAGAAAAGAAATAATCTGTTTTGTTTGGAGATGCTCTGCTCGTCCAGACTGCAAACCTGTTGACAATTTAACAGACCAACTGAAATGTCTGCACTAACCAATATTATACATTAATTTATTCAAATTTATTACGAGCACGGGGAGAACTTAGTTGGAGAGAGATTTTTTTTAAATTTATTTTATTTAATTTTATGTTTGTTTTTGGTAATTTTCTATAACACTGGTGGGAAAAAGAGCTATAAATGAAGCCTGTAAACATGCCGTCCTGTAACCATTATATTATGAATATAAACATAAAGAAGGAATTTAATTTGGATCAGAGGCCAGTACATCCAATATTGAAGGGATTTGGCGGCTAATAGTGGTGCTTATGTCCTGAAAGTGCCCTCTCATCATTTCTCATTTTGAAGGGAAATATTTGAACTGCTTAATAAGGGCCTGCTGACCAGATACCCACAGGCCTATTTTTAGCCTACTTCAGCTCTTGCTGGTATAAGACAAGGGGAATGATGGTGAAAGTAGGAGAAACGGTGTGACCCGTGCCAGTCGTATATGGAATACACAACAAACAGACACACACACACACAAATGAAATGAACCTGTCACCTTTAACCTTGTGCGACTTTGGAGAGAGAGGGATTACTCTGCACTGATGACTGAGCTTTTGCACTGGGTATCCCTTTAGTGTAAATTTTGATCTACAAGGTTGTCTTAGAAACTTATACTAAAGTATGTCAGACCCCAGCATTTGAAATAGATGCCATGAGATTTGACTGTGACTCACATTACACAAAGACATTGGTGGAGAAGGGTTTTTTTTATCCGTTCTTCCATAAGCTGGCCTCCTACTGTCAACAAAATCTAGCATCAGGCGAAAGGGGACATTTTTTAAGGCTACATAATTCTAAGAATTTTCTTAGTTTCATTACTGGGAGCATCTTTTTGTACAATGCAGCTTTATGACAGATGCAGTGATGAAAAGTAGTAGTATTAAAGTATCAGTATTTATATTAGTAGTAGTACTAGTGTATGCTACATACATGCACTACGATCGTCATAGCTTTATTAAAATTTGACATTCCATTCTGGGCTCAGTTGAACTGTCAAGTGTGTGTGCATGTATATGTGTGTATATGTAGATAAATATGGCGGGGTCCTGCAGTACTACTCCTCGCATAGCATCCAAACACTCCTGTGTGAACTGCCCTCTGTAACCATCGCTGTAACCAGACACAGTCCTGGGATGAAGACGAGAAAGCTAAAGTAGAGGAGGCTTTGGGACAGACAGACGTGATTTCACTGGAAACACAGCACATTATTTTGGACCACAGTAGGAACTTCGGTCACACGCTTCGACTGTTATGACGACAGAGGAGCGGCACTTCGCCGACACGTGTGCAAGTAGCCAGACTGCAGGACCCTGAACACGAAGGCAGCACGCTGGCCGCCGACACGCACTACTTTGGAGGTTTTTCTGGAGAGTAATCTGGACAGTATTTGTCATTGTTTGGATTGTTGCAAGAATAATAAACATACATTTGCATAAAGCAAGTATATTTGCCCACTCCCATACTGATAAGAGTATTAGAAACATGAAAAATATCCCGTGAAGGTATATTTACGACAGAAAATCTGTGATTAATCATGATTAATTGCATTTATATACACACACACACACCCAAAGATTGATTGTGGGATTTATATAAAATATTTGTGTACCCATACAGCATGCAGTATGTGTTGGCTCTCTCAGTGCCCCTGGCAATGCTTATGCAAAGTTTCATCAAGATTCGTCCACGGATCGAGGAGGCGAGCGGAAACATAAATGCATACGTTACGATCGTTATAGTTTATTAAAAGTAGACGGGGTTGCACTGTCAGGCTGAACCATTGAAATTCATTCCATATATATCCCCCTGTTGATCTGGATTTCCAGAGTGGTAGAACAATAATTGAATCATGAATATTGCATCACCTGCACTTACTGGTGATTTGATTTATCTCTAGCTAATCTAATTAGCTTATCCACCTTGTTGAGTGTCTTCTGAAGACATCTGTGTCATTGTTAGAAGTTCAGAAAGGACCCTGATTGTTCTTTTTTTTTAATCATTAATTCTGTAACTATTACATAAATGGCTACAGCCTCCTCTCTTCCACAATCAAGCAGCGCCCCGATGCCAAGGTGAAAATCAGCAGATTTCTCATTCTTTCCTCATTTTCTTGCTTCTAATCAGAGAGAAGGAGACAAAAGAAGTAAAAGAGGGGTTGAAGTGGAGGGTTGTGTTATCCAGCATCCGATGGTTTATTGATCCTTGCAGGCCCTCTGCCATCTTTCTTTTCACATCATAGTGGAGTAAATTGGACTGTTTGCTTCTGCAGTGATTGACGCCTGCTGTCTGTGGGCTATGTTTTTAAACTTGCATTGATATTTCCAGCAGACTGAAATTATTGTTTTCAGTCTACTCTGGCATTCCTTAGAATGATAAAATTCTTTGAGTGCGTACAGTGTCTGAGATGACAGGTGACGAGTGTTAAGCTAAAAAAACCTACAGTGCATTGTGACAACTCTGTCAACAAAAACAACAAAGGGAGAGGATGACAAATGGTGCTTCTGTCACTTATTGCAAAGACTAACAAAACGGCGCAGCCCAGTCCAAGCATGAAATCATGTTTAGAAGGAAATCCTTTGTTGCAAAAAGATCGAGTGCTGGAGCGCCAGTGAAGGAAAGATTCAGTGCTGCTTTGTGGCTCAGGCCTTTGTTTTAATATCTCTGTGGGCAGAATGCGGATCTGTGTCTGGACATACCAAAGGAGATAGTTATTATGAATTCTTTCACAATCATGACTTCTCTTAATCTCCATTTGTCCTTGTCTCGTTGAAATGCCTTCTTCAAAAATGAATTTATTCTCACCGTGTCCTTGTGAATCCACAGTATGTGAACAGCAAAGTAAAGCTGCCCCTTTTTCTACATGTGTTCAGGTAGTGTTATCCTGCAGAGTCAGTCATAGAAATCTGAATTTCAAAATAAGAATGTTAATCGGCATGTTTGAACAATATGCAATAGTTAGTATATCTTCAGGGCTCTAGCCAGCGGTTGATCGCCTGGCGTGCCGGGCTGAGAATTTCAGCAGTTAGCTACCAGAACAGATCACTGTTGTAACATTTAGCTAGCGCCGCAGACATTAGCATTAGCAAGCGATTTTCGGTACAGAGAGGGGACGTCCCGCCCCCGGCCCAACGATCATGCCGGCCTGTAAAAAGGTTCTAGCCAGAAGGAATGAATCTGCACATGCTTTTCCATGCCATGCTTGTGTCCCGTGTTGCGTGTACTGTCATGTTGTCCAGCTGCTGGAAACCTCGGCTTACCCCTGACTTGGTTCCTGATTTTATTTCTAACTTAAAACCAGCACCTCATCTGCTAATTGCAAATGGTTATGGAATATCCCTGAAGATCGATCAGCACCTCGTGTCTCATAATTCAACCCGCCGCTCAATCATGTGCCTGCCTCATACTGCTGATTAAGGGATCTAAGCCCATACCGAAATAACTCCCCTCCAACTCACCTTCACAGTCTTCCCCTCTCCTCATTTCTTGATTGAAAAATCTTCAGTTCGTTTGGATGTATCTTCCACACATCATTAAAGAACAACCGAATACAGTAATCAGTACTCTCAAGGAAGTAACAACATCCTCTAAGTAAAACTGATTTTAATCACAGCATAGGGTTCTGGTTCATCACTGTTCGCCTAGCTATTTTCAGACAAACATAGCTGGGATTCTGCTAATGAGAGCCCTTAGCAGACTCATTTTTCATTTGGAAGCACAAAGGAAACAGTCAGCAGTCCAGTCTGGTATTAATAAGAACATTATCTGTAGTGCAGATCAGATTTCTCTCTGTGTCTGAAGGCTATGACTTGATCAGCTGCATCGCAGACTTTCTAATCAATGCTGATGGATGACTGCCATGAAATCTCAACATTTTCATTTATATTTTCTTGTTCTATAGCTTATCCTCAACCAGCAATAACATGCCCATAACATCATTAATTTATTAATCATGCCTTATTTTTTTCCCTTTCTCTTGAGCTCTTTCACTTATTAATTTCAATTATAAGATCATCCATTAATGTGCTTTGAGCAGATTCCCTCAGACGTGTGTACTATCCACAATCAGCCGTGCAAGTTGTGATAAATCACTGGGAGAACTCAAGTTCTCTAACAGCATTAGTGTGGCCATAGAGTATTAATCATAAAAGGAGAGATTATTACCCGTCCTCCATCCATCTTTTGCTTGTGACATTGCAGAGTCTAAACAAACAATCGAATGTTGGTATTATCCACAATGTGCGGTGTGTTATGAGGCACAGACAAACCCTTCTTATGGATCCTTGGCTGGAGCAACACATGCCAGAAAACTGACTTGTGGTAGTTTATTTATTTTTCTACTGCATGATTTATTTGCAGCCATGACAAGAGTACACATGTAGAGGCAAACGGCACTTTAGGCGTCTGAAACCAGAGCTTTGGAAGAGCTCCGTCCAGGGTGAAGGAAGGACTGTGTGCATGTGTGTGTGTGTGTGTGTGTGTGTGTGTGAGTTGCTTGTGACTGACAAGATTTTCTTTGTTTGTCCTGCAGCATCTCCAACAGTCCCTCCGCTACACTCGGAGCATTTCAAACCCTGTCATGAAAAGGACTTGGCCTACTGCCTAAATGGTGGTGAATGCTTTGTCATCGAGACACTCAGCGGGCCCCACAAGCACTGCAAGTAAGTGATAATATTATTTAAATACCTCTGCTTCTTTCCCTTCTTGTCTTCTTTCTCCTGCTGTTGTGTCTGCTTGGTATGTGAATGGAGATTTAGCTGTACACTTTGGATTAGATGCCAGATATATGAACATGCTAAATATTATTAAAAATGATAATTCGTTAAAGAACATGTATACAATTTAGAAGTTTGTGAACAAATTGTATACCAAACCCGTCCTCTTACTGGGGCATGGATGCGTTGGGTTGTGTTAAGTGGTGTATTCCTGCTGTAAATATAGTGAAATAATCAGCTGGTCAACAGAAGAATCTCCCCTTTCACTCACCCTCTGGAGGTGTGCGAGAGGCTTCTGTGTCTTACTCGGGAGACAGAAGCTTTTATGAATAGAAAAAGAGTCCTAAAGCTAAGGGCAAAAAGGCAGCACACGTCCTCATTTCACCTCTTCTTGCCAAAAGCTCTGCAGGCAGTCACATATTGAATGATTTACTGGTCGAGCAAGGTTTGTGAGATACTGAGCATGCACATCAGTGACTATAAATGTTGTGAATCCAAGCTGCCCTCCAATGCAAAGGTGTACGCTAAGAGGAAAAAAAATCAAGCCAACAGTATTTTATATTGAAAAGAGAGCTGTGCTGACCATCTGCGGGGACTGCTTCTTCATTTGACTTACTTTATAGAAAGATTTTTGCATCTTTGCATGTGTGTGTGTGTGTGTGTGTACATATGGATATCACCATTATTGTAATATGTACATGCACCGCATTTGTCCCAGATTTGAGAGTAGAGCTCATGGGCACTTAGCCCCTTCAAATGTGGCGCCTTTTACTAATTAAGTCCCAGAACAACTTCTTCCAAAATCTAACCTCAGGACTTCCACCCGACCTCTTTTTCAAAGAGTGTGTTTTGCCTCCCCTGAGCTGTGAGCACACATCCATACACATGTGAACGTGTGTGTGAGCGTGCACGAATGAGGAGGATTAAAAATAAAAAAGAAAGAAGATCAAAATGAATATGAGATGCAGTGGTCACTGTGCATTTCAACGCCACACGTGCACTCGGTCTTTCACACAAAAGCAGCAGATAACAGTACTGTGAGGAGTCCAGTCACGTGGGAAATTTGTTATTTTCTGTTTACAAGCCCACTTACATGCTGTCGGCCAGTAATCAGCACCCAGGCCCGAGCTGAACATCTGCAGGCGCTTCAGCAGTTTAGACTCAGATTCCGGCCAGCAAACGGACCTCCATCATGCTTATGGGCTCTACAGAGCTGCAGAGATTTAGAAGGCTGGATTTGGACTTCACGTTTTAACTTCACTGATAAAATATGCTTTTTATTTTTATTTTTTTGGAGCGAGCGCACTGCTAGGAGAGAGAGAGAATAGGTTATTTGCCCCATGAAATATGTTTCAGGCATCAGAAGTCTACTGATATCTCTGAGTTACTGATAGTGGTTGAGTACACCGAGAGTCACCACTTTAAAGTTTCTCCTTTAAAGCCTCTGCAGCTTTAAATTGATTATGCACTGCGAGGTTTTGTAAAAAGTCACCCAAGCCCACAAAAATCAGATTCAGTTTGTTGTTTTTTTATATTTCAGGAGCGGTGTTGTAACATGAGGTAGGATAAGAAAAGCAGAGAACAGAGAAAATGGGTGAGAAAGACCAAAGTGTAGGTGGACGAGGAGTTGGAGATGGGGGAGGACTGTTGCTTCTGTTGCCGTGACAACCTAATCTGTGGACAAGCTTGGAGTGGAGGGCCGCGATGTATGCCGGGACCGCCTCGATCGGGCTGTCTGTGAATGTTAATGTGAGTGAGGTAGAGAAGAGAGAAGAACTCTGAACAGGGCTGATCTCTGCTGCTTAATCGTGTGGCAATGAGCTTTCTAAAGGAATAATATGGACCATCAAGCAATATGGCATTTACTCCGAATCTGAATAACAGCTGGCATGATAAAGCAGTAAAATTATGAAGTGTGTTGCTTAAAAGATAACATTTAGAGTTCGGAAGGGATTATCTTTAAACTAAGATAATGCTTCAGTACAAACGCTTTTATAGGAGTGCTTCATAAATTGATCTGCTCCTTGAGTGAGGCCCTTAGATATTAAAAACACTGATATAAAAGGGGGGGGCATTGTGCAACAGTCAACTCGCTGTTAGACAGTAATTCATTGTCATCAAAGAAAGAATGATGAATCCCACTGCAGGCATGAGATCAATGCATAATCTGATTTAATTTGTGTTTACAACAAATTGAGATGAATCCAGTTGTAAAAGTGTGATCAATTCACGCATTAAATGGGGATAAGTTGAGCTGGTTTTGTGGCATTATTTGTCACCGAATGAATCATTTTTATTAGTAACATGAAATCTGATCCTTTTTGCAGCAATTTCCTCCAAAGAGTCATAATTCAAGTATCAAGTGGCATTCCTAGCCAGCCGTAAAGCAGGCGCAGGATTGTCCCCCAGAGCATTGTTTAGCGCTGACAGTGTGTGCGACGGTTGTGCTAGCCATCCTTACGAGATGGCTGCAGAGTCACAAGGAGATGTGCGTCATGAGGACTGCTCGTCCTCTCACACACACACACACACACACACACACACAGACCCACCATGCATACATGTCAGTGCTCGCTGCTTCGGGCAACATAGTCCGGCATTCAATCATTAGCGCTCAGCTAACCAAGAAATTAGTCACAGGGCTAAGATAATATTTTAAGAACATGGCAAGAGGCCAAAGCATTGAGTTATAAAAATATGTGATACTGAATTTGATTAATTACTTTTTCAGCTTAGCCTGATTTTCCCAAAGAGAACCAAAGGTCTAATAATAGTTTATGTAATTACTGCTTCAAACAATGTCTTTTAAAATATCATTCATACCCTTTTTTCCTTTTTTACAGTCCTTTATCTTTTTATTGTTATCCTCTGATTTCAGGAGGAAATCAGTGCCTCTCAGTAACAGATCTCCTATATGCTGATTGTTGCATTCACCCTAGTGAGCTTCACTGCTTCTTGCTTGGCCCAGTTTATTTATTCTCTCTTTGGAGTTGCAGGCAGTAAATTTGGTTTCTGGACAGTTTAGTATTTATTTCCTTCTGCCAGAGTGACCAGGCAAAAATTGTGCCCTTCTGCCTAGTTAGCTAAGCCTGTCTCATTGCCCTCTGTTGAGAGGCTATTCCAAAGCATCAGAAAAGCAATCTCACCTGGCAAGTAGAGATGGTGTGGGTTTGGAAGAGATCCTTCTAAAGCCCAAGCCAATGAGACAGGACAGTGACACAGATCGTCTCTGGAGGGTGGAAGCAGATATATCACGCACAAACCCTGGCACTGCTTACGTACTGCCAGCTTTGATCCTGGTTCAGTGTGTGCTGCAGGTCACGTGGTTGACCTCATCGACTGAGGGTCTTTTTGAGCAAGAAACTGTAAAGACTTGCTGCGGGACTCGTGCTACACTTTATAAAACAGGAATTATGATGGAAGGCTGGTTGCTGGTTTTTAATTTACTTTCTTTTTGCTCAGAGGTCTTTTTTGAATTGATGTAGAGCGCATTGCTCAAGAGTCTGCTCGAGAGCATTGTGGATAGAAAAACATTATTCAAGTTAAAGGGCAGAGTTTTTATTGACGTTTAGGATTTTATTCTTTTGATATTTCTCTGTCGTTCACTAATCCTTTTTTTTTTTTTTTTTTCGCTTTCATGATTGAGAGCGAAAGGCCACAGAAGAACCTCGGCATAGTCAAGCCTGTAACATTTCATAATTAAATGACCCTTCAGCTGATGTGCTTTACACGCAGAAACCTGACATGGAGGCCAGTTTTCACATTTTGATCATCAAAAGGATGACTACAACTGCTGTAAAAATGAGATATTTAAAAACGCCAAACTGAGACCACATCAGATCAGAATAATACAATATTTCACCTCACGCATTAAGGTCCCACTGCTTTCCGGGGTGTAATCCCCCTTCCCTTACTGACAATCCTCCTCATCCTCCCTCCTGCCCCTGTGGACTCCAGCCTCGTCCTTTTGTGGGTGACCTCAGGCTTTTCCAAAGCACTCAGCCACGGATCAGCCCCACCAGATCGACTCGGGGCCTCACAGGTGGAAAGAGTGGCTGCACGGAGGAATAGACGACTTTACTTTCCCTCCTCGTTCACACTCATACACACACTTACAAGCCAATTAACAAGAGGCATGCGTGAAATTGAAAACATAGCAGCAATAACACGCATTTAAGCTGCCAGTAAACAAGATGATTAAAATGCATATTAACAACAAAAAAAAAAAACAGGCACCTGACACATTTCTGACAAACTGAAGAATTCCAGTGCTATATTACTCATTAATAACAATAATAAAAAGACTGTGTCACTACACAGAATGTAATAACATATTATTTTTAAATATAAGATAAATTGGAAACAAACTATTTTCAAGGTGTCAAATATTGCTGTTTGTGAAAGCCACTGGTATCTCATGGATGTGCACAAGCTCTGGTCGTTATCATGATGCACTGGGTTACAGCCATGGTGAAATGGGTCCCTCGCTCCCAGCTCATCACTTGTAAAAGAAAATGTGCTCACACATAAACATATTTTTCTTATATTGAGGGATAAACCAAACCGAGATGTTTTCCTCAATCTAACCAACTAACTAGCCAGCGAGTAAAAGCCAAATTAAGAGGTGAGTGTTATTATTTGATAATTACAACCTTTAAATGTGGACCAGGTTGCTCTTCAGAAGGGGATCATTATCCGGCTGCATTCAGTGTTGCGGTGCCTGGTCTGCTATGGCAACAACCCCATGGGATGCTGCGTGTGCACCTCTACATCTGTGGCAGCATGTGACAGAACAGCAGTGAGTCTTCGAGATGAGAACATGTTTCCACTCAAATATGATGCTGCTTAATCATCAACAGCACAGCGTAAAACCACGTGTGGCTACTTCAAATCAAAGGTTGTCTCCTTTCCAGTGTTAGCAAGCATGGCTTTGGCATCAAATGGTATTTAAATGCTGTTGAGGCAACAGTTATGAATAATGCTTTATAATCCTCTGCTTTACAACTATCAGTGCTCAGTAGCTCCAGAATATATTTCATACTCAGAACTGATGAGACTTTAGTCAGTGTCACTCTCCCGTACCTGAACTCTGTGCTCCGGGCTTTTGGAAAAGCATTTAATGCAATCACTCACACAAAAACAGACACATGTGAAAGCCATCCCAAGATACCACCAACATCCCATTCCAGTCTGTCAGGAGCTGAGGAGTACATATGGGGGTCAGTGCATCCTATGAAATATTATTTCTGTCGGCAGGGATTTACCTCGACTGGAGACAGCCTCTTGGATAAAGGTGTGTCTGATGCTCACTACAGAGAATACTGCATGTTTGTGCTTGTGTGTGTGTGTGTGTGTGAATGTGCATGTCTGTAAACAAAGCAATGTCGAGGTGCGCTGTCATTACGGGAAAAACAGCACTGCTGACTAAATTCACAAGATGCTGATAAAAAGGAAAATACTCCTTTTTTTTTTCCTGAGTCATTTATTCCTCATCTTTCTTCCTTTTTCCTTCTCCAGACAGCCCCCCCCTCTCTCTCTCCCCTTCTCTTTTGCTTTGTCGATTTCTCTAAACCCTCTTCGCCATCTGTGCGATAATAATGGCACACCAGTGGGAGTTCGACTGGTGTCTTTCTGACAGTAATAAACAAGGCTGATGCCATGGCATGCTTTCGAGGTGGGAGAAAATTAAACAGATAAGAGACCGCATATTGTGGCTAGGAGGCACCACTTTTGGTAAACGAATCCTTCAAGATGCAAAGAGGAGCACTCGACGTGCCTGGGAATGAAAGGCAGAAGCTTGGAGGAAGAAACTCTGGACCCGGAAACAAGCAATAAAAGTGATTTTTGGGTGACGTGGTGACTGGGAGGAGATGAGTAGGAGCAGTGGTGGCCAAATGTTAGTGTGTCACCGCTTGCTGATTAAATTAGCGTACAATGAAGGCTTGATTATCACTTGGCAGCTCAATCAGCTCCCATCAAGCTTCATATTGTGAATAAAAGTGAAAAACTAGCTTGTGTTGACTGTCGTAAAACCCCAAACCAGTATTTATTTATTCATGTGTTTAGCAATGAATAAAATGACTACCCAGACCTGGAGAGAATATTCCCAGGTCTGGGTTTGTGTTACTTTGGTTGCTCAGCATCTCACTGAGCAACCGAAGTGTATAACAGTATTCAAGCGCTGATGGAAACTCAGACATGTGTTTATGAGATGCAGACACACTAACTTTGCTGTGTTCAGCTTATTTAGATCAAAATCCACATCATCAGGACTCTAATGCACATTTTGCAATTGTCCGTTTGAACCTTTGGTCGAGCAGGACACCATCGCTGTGCACCAGCTCTGCAAATTTAGATATAAATTATTGAATTATGTCTGAGTAGTGTTATTGCCAGCAGTTGTGAGTTTTCTCAAGCTGTCTTCTCAGTGCCATTTCTCAGGCTCAGCAGCTTCTGAACATCCTATTGATTTGTATTGATGGCTTTGTTTGTCTTAATTAGAAAGATTCACCAACTTTAATTGCACAATTGTATTAGCTCTCCCACTTTAGTAGACAGCACAGAGTGTCCAATTAAGGGAACACAAACATACGTGTACACTCTGTGTGTGTGTGTGTGTGTGGGATTGAGAGTGTGTAAGAGTATGCAGTCTCTCTCACAAACAAAACAAAAGAAATAAAATAAATTTACTGGTCAAAACTGTCTTTAGAAATCATCTATATGCTGTTTGTTGCTGAAGGACTGATGAACATGTTATGACAGTGATGGCGAATCAGGAACTGGGATCTGTGCCGTGAGAGTGCCGTAACAATTGAAAGCTTGAAATAATAGTCAAATTCAGCACTGTTGTGAGTAATGGCACTTACGAAAATTATGATCATTAATCAAAAAGACATTTCCCTGTGAATAGCACTCAAAGCCTGTGCCACTGGCAGTTTTTTTTAAAGGTGGTTTGATGAAGAACATCCTAAAGCAGTTAAGTAAGATAATTTTTGGATAACACCTTTTTTTCTTTTGCTTTCTTTTCAAAGTACTGCATGCAGTGGTTTGCACTGTTTCTGTGGTCCCTGGATATAGCTTGAACTCGTCATGTGTATGCTGATGTCACAGGTCTTCATCATTTTATGTATTTCATGGTTTAAACAGAATATTCATAAACGGTATGAAATGAAGTGCAGGTAACTTCATGTTTTGATGTAAGTGACAGGAAGTTTTTCATTATAAGAATCACTGAGCTGCAATAGGCTCCCACGTTTTTGTTCCAGCACCCACACGGAGGCCAGTAACATGCTATGATGCATATGCAGGAAAACTATAAGCATTTCAAAGGTATGTTCAGAGACACAACACGCATACACCCAGCTATCACACGTCTGACAGCTCTGTCAGGGCTGTGAGTAATACACTGAGGAAGCAGAGAAGGGGAGTCATGACCTTATGGTGAGAGACAAACGCAAGAGGCAGAAAAATAAAGGCGAGAGACAGAGCTGGGGTTACAGGAAGTGTTTGGCACATCCAGGCTTGAAGAATATCACAGTGTTATCCTCTAATGAAGCACAAAACCTCGCAAGATGTGTAGTGTACAGTAACAAAACTCAGAAGTGAAGCGGAGGAGAGTGAAAGGAGGTAGTAAGAGGTGGGGGTGGGGGAGCGGATAAGGGTGTAGACATACAATAATTTGGTGGTGTTCCTAATCAAGGCATCCCTTTCAAGTCAGCAGGTTTGATGTGGTAATAGGATGCAAATGTATGCAAATGAACCTCGTTTTTCCCCTCAAAAACTCTGAATTAACTTTGTCCCTTCATGCAGGATGGGAGACCTCTGAATAAATGAGAGAAGAAGGCATAGGATTATTGATATTTTATTAATATCATTATTATTATTAATATTATTATTATTATTATAGGTAAAATTTTAAGTTGGCAACAGTTTCCCACAGCTTTAACTGAACTCTGGCATAGTAGTAAATATTAACATGTGTGACATCGAAGAAGAGCGTTTACTATGAAAGTAAAAAGCAAAAGAGTAAAATATATATTTACATGAAGAATTGCTGAGAAAAGGAGAGAGAGAGGAATATGGAACATGGAGACGGAGATTGAAAGCGACAGAGGGGAGAACAGAAAAAAGAGAATAACTGAAGACAAGCTGTGCCTGCAATGTTAAGCAGGTCTGGAGTCCCAGTGCTACCTGGGAGCTATACCAGCCTGCTGATGTGTGTTTTCGCTGTAGTGCACTTCACTTTGAAATGGCAGCAGCGCCCCAAGCCCAGACATGTCTGTCTCCCTCTCTGACTAACAAGAAGCAGCCCTCAGTCAGGATATTTTCAGAATAGCGAGGCTTGATTACACATGTAATCACATGCAATGTATGAACCCTATGGCAAAGCACCCATGCTCAGATGCTTTACAAACCTTTAACAAGGAGAGGGCTCATGCATAGTCCCTGCATACAGCGGCTCCCTCGTGCACCTCGTTATGTGTTCATGGATATTTTATGTTTTCCCATCCTGTCGAGAGCAGAATCTGGTCAAGGTCAACGTCACACTGACACGGATCTAATGGCCAATTTGACATTCGACCAGACTCATTATAATTGTCTTTTAAATATGCCTTTTTCCCCAATTACAGGCAATTAAGTCTTTTTTCTGAAAAGTCAGAAGTCACCTGTGAAGCAGTGTTATTAGACTTGATCTGATGCATAAGCTAACTAAGCACCTGTTTAGGGTTCGTGTGGCTGCAAGGGGCCCACAAGAGCACCTGTCTCCCCTTGAGAGTGAATTATGGGGACAACAATCAGGTAAACCTTTGTGCTGACCTGGCTGTGCAGTGTGGCTCTTGGACCGTGTGACTTGCTTGCTTAAAGTCACGTCTGGGGCTTTTTTTTCATTGACAGCACAAGTCAAAGTGAAGTACAGCTGTTTATTTAGTTTGAAATACTGCAGCTCAGAGGTTCTGAACATAGGTTCTTGGACCTGATGAAACTCTGCAGGGCAGACAGCGTATGAAAAGGAAAGTTCACAGACATAATTTTCAGTCAAGTTCAAAACATTCCATTTTAAATGTTAATTAGCTGTGCAAACTGGGGGATATGGATTTTTATGTCTCAGTAAACAAAAAAAGCATTTTTAGTCAGCTCATGGTATAAAAGAGATTTTCTATATTCAGTCACTGTATCTCAGGATTCTATATTAAATTCAATAAATAGTGCCCGTTCAAAGGCGGGATGATTGAAGTAGGAGTGGGAGAACTCAGGTGTGAGATGTGACTGTGCAGCAATGGCAAGCAGCATTTAGTTTAGATCTTCTTTGGAAGTGATGCCCAAAACAGAGCCAAATGGTGGAGCTTGTTCATGTTAGAGTGGGGCTGAGCTTCTTCCAGCTGCACCTGTCTGTTGTTTGGCTTAAATAAGGCAGCGTGATGTCCGTGGAGCTGACAGTTGGTCACATTCCAGGTTTTCTTTTTTGCGATTAACACCTTTATGTATTTCCCACTCCACAGTACCATCTCTGACAGTTATTTTTCATTAAAGTTTGTGATGTCATGGTCTCTGATCAGCACTTTTTGCTTTGAGTCTCTCCCTATACTGTATTTACGCCCCTTCGTGTTTAGGTTGATGGCCAAAGGAGCACTGAGAGCATCACCTGCTCTACTAACATCATAGATACAGTAAGATTAAATAGTAAAATGTTATTTTAATTCAGTTTTTAAATGATCTGTGCCCCCAACTCATCTGTCATCTACAGATGGGTTACATATACATTTGGGGAGTCATAAATAAGGCTGAAGGGGAATAAATATTCCCCTGAGCCTAGGGGTGGGTGCTGGGGTGGTGAAGTGGCTGAATCAGCAGACAGTGATGCAAAGCAGCAGCAGTGGCACTGGCACATCAGAGGGGAGGATGTGAAACTTTTACAGCTTAAATGGACCGCCGTGCTGGGCGTCTGTGTTTGGTGTGTGACTTGTGGAGAATGAGCCACATTACATTTAAAGGTATGATGAAGCAGAAACACGTCTTAGATTAAACCCACAATTAAGAGTATCAAAGAGGCAAAAATCACCACATGCTTACATTAATTTCCTTTCTGACATGTAACAATAAAATTTTAAATATGCATCAGGGTTTAATTCAGATAGTTTGAACTCACTACATTTCCAGAATTCCACATATATCATACTGCGGGTGATGTTTTGATTCGGCGCAGAGAAAATCCGTCTAACCCACCCACAATGCTTTGTGAAAATTGGATTAAATTACTTAAATTCAGACACATAGTATTTACAGCAGCACCATTTTTAGAAAAACAGCAGTCATGTAACATTATATTATTGCTATTATTGAATTAGTCCAGATAAATCTGAAAGATGAATCAGTCCTTGCTCACTCATAAATTGTTTTGTATTGAATTTGAGTCATGAAATCTGAGTGAGCTGAGGAACACTGAAACCCTCGGGCTTCATAGAGTAATATCACCAGCTGAAAATGATGAAAAATGTTGAAATAATTAGATGCCTTTAATCAATAAATGAAACAATCATTCCATATGATTCTAATTAGTGTATCCTAATCTGCATTTAATATGTTTCACATTCGTTTTAATTTTATTAAAATGTGCACATGAATATGAATGTAGGTGTGAGCGAGTGAGTGTGTGTGTTCTGGCTTTTGGCTATAAAAAGATAATCATGTGCTGCAGAGACGTAGCTAATAGTGGAGCCATTATTTTTCTTTTTTGGTTTACTGCAGGGCTGTTTGTGCCTGATCAAGAGTGAAGAAGCTATTTCAGGGTTGCAGCCCCACAATTCTTTGCTTCAGGCTGAGACGGGGCAGAAAGGAGTTTTTCCCTTTTCAAGCTGTGGTCATGAAGGTCATAGGTTGAACACAGCATCTGTCAGGAGATGGCATGCTGTCCTGTACCTGACATCCGTTTGTTTGCTGTCGGCTTGTTAGGGATAGAGGTGAGTGTATGTGCACTCTTGAACACCTTGCTAATATACATTATATAACTGTAATATAATATAATCGTCTGCCTTCACGTGCATATGCAAATGAGTGATATCCCATTCTTAATCCATACAGTTTAATATGATGTGGGCCCACCCTTTGCAGCTATAACGGCTTCAGCTCTTCTGAGAAGGCTTTCCACAGGTTCAGGAGTGTTTATGGGAATTTTTGACCATTCTTCCAGAAGCACAACTGTGAGGTCAGACACTGATGTTGGAGAGAAGGCCTGGCTCACAGTCTCTGCTCTAATCCATCCCAAAGGTGTTCTATCAGGCTGAGGTCAGGACTCTGTGCAGGCCAGTCAAGTTCTTCCACACCAAACTGGCTCATCCATGTCTTTATGGAGCTGCTTTGTGCTCTGGTGTGCAGTCATGTTGGAACAGGAAGGGGCCATCCCCAAACTGTTCCCACAGAGTTGGGAGCATCAAATTGTCCCAAACGTCTTGGTATGCTGAGCATTCAGAGTTCCTTTCACTGGAACTAAGGGGCCGAGCCCAACTCCTGAAAAACACCCCCACACCATAACCCCCCTCCCCCACACACACACACACAAACACACACACCAAACTTTACACTTGGCACAATGCAGTCAAACAGGTACCGTTCCCCTGGCAACCACCAAACCCGGACTCCTCCATCAGATTGGCAGATGTCGAAGTGTGATTCATCGCTCCATGAGAACACGTCTCCACTGCTCTAGAGTCCAGTGGCGGCAGCGTTCTCTACACCACTGCTTTGCATATGAGCTTGGTGATGTAAGGCTTGGATGCAGCTGCCATGGAAACCCATTCCATGAAGCTCTCTGTGCACTGTTCTTGAGCTGATCTGAAGGCCACATGAAGGTTGGAGGTCAGTAGCAACTGAATCTGCGGAAAGTTGGTTATCCCTGTGCACCTCAGCATCCTCTGGCCCCACTCTGTGATTTTACGTGGCCTACCACTTCATGACTGAGTTGCTGTCGTTTCCAATCGCTTCCACTTTGTCATAATCCCACTAACAGCTGAGTGTGGAATATTTAGTAGTGAGGAAATTTCATGGCTGGACTTGTTGCACAGGTAGCATCCTATCACAGTACCACGCTGGAATTCACTGAGCTCCTGAGAGCGACCCATTCTTCCACTAATGTTTGTAGAAGCAGTCTGCATGCCTAGGTGCTTGATTTTATACACCTGTGGCCGTGGAAGTGATTCGGTGATTTGGATGGGTGAGTGAATACTTTTGGCAACATAGTGCAAGTAGAAGTAGGAAAAAGATAGCATTTCCAAAGAGATTTAGTACAAAAGCCACAGATAACAGAGGAGAGGTGAGGAGAGCAGAGACTGGGGAGGAGACGAGAGGGAGAGGAGAGGCTATGAGGAGATAATGGCAGTGATCCTAATGGATGCTGACAATCTTCCGTGTCTAAGTCTAGTGCTTCTCATGTCACTGGAGCTCAACCTGTCGCTTTCTCACCCACAGACACACACCTCATATATAAACACTGCTCGAAAAAAATAATAAATAAATGAACACTGAAAACACATCAGATCTCAATGGGGGAAAAAACATGCTGGATATCTACACTGAAATGGACTAGATAACATGTTAGGAAGGAAAGGATGATGCATCTTTGGATGGGTTGACAGAGAGTTGAATTCAAACATACCCCAAAAATCAAAGTGTAAATATGATGCTGCAGGCTAGTCTATTTACTGAAATTTCATTGCATTGCCGTGCACTAAGAGGAACCCAGGACCCACTGGACCAGTGTAGGATCTGACGACGAGTCCAAGGAGTTCAACATGATACCTAATGGCGGTCAGGGTGCCGTTGCCTAGCCTGTAGAGGTGGATTGATGTACCTCCCCAGACCATCGCTGACCTGCCAACATAACCAGTCACACTGAACATCGTTACAGGCGGCATAACGTTCTCCACGGCTTCTCCAGACCTTTTCACGTCTGTCACGTGTGCTCAGAGTGAAGCTGCTCTCTGTGAAAAGCACAGGGCCCTGCCGATTCTGGCATTATCTTAGAGTTGTTTACTTTTGTTAGTTCTTCAGCCTGAATGTGCTTTAATTTTTAAAAAAAAAGAAAGAAAAAAAAGATTAAATTAATATGTTGTATGAAATTGGGGCACAGTTGATAAAAAAACATCCTGCTGGGACATTTAACAAGTCTGTGTTCCCTCATGTGCTTCACTGTCTGTTTTATAAGCTATTTTGGGCCAAAAACCAGAGGCCTGTTAAGTTTTTGCTACACACAGTGTTTTCTTCACATGCACGGTGTTTCTCTGCTTTCTTCATGCTGTGACTCCAGTGGCTAGCCCTTGTTAAAAATATTATCGCACACTGACACTCTACAAAATTAATTGTCTCTCAAAAAGTGCACACTGTGGCATTATTGTGCGTCCACAGTGTGCTTCAAAAAAACTTTGTTGGCTCATGATTGGAGTATTTTTCATTTTTTTCCTGCTACTTTTCTTGCTAGACTAAACATAACACTGAGATAGGGCTGCAACTATTCATTATTTTAGTAATCGAGTATTCTATCCATTATTCCATCGATTAATCAAGTAATCTGATAAGAAAGAATTATATTAACAGTTCATCTGCGTATGTTAACTTCTGTAGCTTTATTGCAGTTTTTCGCTGTGTGAAACAAACAGCGGTGGATGGTTCAGCGACAAAGTTCTTTTCTTCACTTGCTGATCGGGTGGTTGATGAAGGACCTCCAGTTAATTCCCAGTAAAGCTTTAATGGTGGTTATAGAAACAAGCGCTGCTGCTTTGGACCCTAGAAAACCTTTTCCTTTCGCTCCACCTGAGCTCACTGTCTCAGTAAGGGCTCCGCCTCTTTGCATTTACCACATGTGCAGACAGACTGCAGGTAAAACAGCTGCTGCTATTGTGTTATTAGTGTTTTTGTTGTAAAATTGGGAGCTGTATGCGTTTAATGTTGTAATGCTTTGTATTCACAAGCACCTTCCTAAATACATTTCTATTGCAGGTCTATTTTTAGTTACTAATCAGGGATTAAAGCATAAAAAATATTTTGACGGGGCCCCTCAGTACCTAACAAGTGACCGGGGAAGTTTCCTGCTGGTACTGAACCAATGCTAGTGCTAGGGGCAGCGCCCGCTAGCAAACTGGTGAGCACAACACACACACACACACACACACAGGTGCAGAGAGCAATGGAGGCGTGGAAAACTTGTCAGCGATGATCCACTCGGTGTTAAAAGGTCTTTTCTTTTTTTTCTCCAAATGACGGATATCCGTTGCAGCGACGGAGAACTTTAATGCTGCTAATGTGGATGAAACGCTCCGCTAACATGGAGACACCTGAGCTGCAGAGTTTAAACATCAAGGTTCTTTTATAATATAATTATTCACCTTATTTGAGGAATCATTGCAGCCTTACACGGATAAGAAAACCAGTTAAATTTGTATATTTAATTTTTAGGTAAATCATCTTTCCACAATTCAGCTCTAGAGAGCATTATCTTATTGCTAGACAAATGTCCACCTGGCTCCCACTGAACACACGTGGGAGGCACTCTCCGGATGTTGTTAGCTGCACTCACATACCCCATCCTAGTTGTAAATTACTGTATTTCTGCGTTGGGGAAGAATTTGTAAAAGAAGAGAGAGTGCTTCATCATACTTTCGTTCTCCAGTGGAACTGTAGCACGGCCTCTGCATTGTGAAACAGCAAGAACAAAGCCCTCGGAAAAGTCCGCTGTGAATACAACCTAAAGGCTTTGTTGTGCTTAGGGAATGAGGAATGTGCCAAAGAAATAAGTTTTAGTGTTATTGCTTTGTTGAAGGGGCCAGTGGTGGGACTTGCTAATTACCAAATTTTTCCATAAAGTTACAAAATATTAAGACCTCGCAACACTTCATTAAGCTTTTTTTCCAAGTCGGTCTTGGCTTCCCTGTGGTATGAGAAATTCTATTGTTAAAACAAAATGACCTTCAGCATTTTGTGGAGGCAGATTTCCTTCCAGTGGAAACTTTTTGGTGACATTTTCAACACATCAGTTGAAAAATCCTCAAAACAAACCTTTCTTGAAGCTCCAACATGACCTTGCCAGCCTTTTCTGTTTTACACACTGCATGAATTCTTCCTCCTTTCACTTGTGTACTTCCTAACCCTTCTCTGTCATGCTTCTGAGATAGAAAAGTACAGCCATTTTCATGTGAGAACTAGTGTCACAGTGTCACGCAGAGTGAACAAAATGTGAAAGAAGGGGGTAGATGTGGGTGTTGGACAGATTTAGTGTCTAGAGCAGGTCTGAATGTTTGCTTTTATGGTATGTCAATGTGCAGCTGAGCCGCTTGATTCAAGAGTCAGTAGCAGACTATAGGAAAAAGTGAAGGTTTTATTAAGGTCACAAAGTAACTTTATACTTCCTCTATTAGTGTACAGCACACTGGCTTATGGAGATACAAAGGGCGGATCAATGAGCATTGCAGATGGAGCAGCTACTGAGCAGAAGTCAGAGGAATTTGCTTTGCGTTATAAATCAGTTGATGGTGACAGGAGAGTTCACATGGGTGGCAGCTAAGGGCTCCCAGCGTGACAATATAAACATCTGTTTGCTAAAATAATATTACAGTGACACACAAAATCATTATTTTGCATACTGTTTTGATCCTTATTAGAACTATGTTTGATCCAAGAGTTACTGAAGACTAGGTTGTTATTTTTTACTCATCTTTCAGGTTCTTTCCACATGCCTTGAATCTGATAATAACCATTTTAAAACTAATCAAGCATCTGGTGACAACTTGTGACCTATGTTCCCTGTTTCATCATAGATTTCCATCTTCTTATATGTAATATGTACTGATTAAGTGTCTGTACAATTAAGATGTTATTATCAAGCTCAAAACTTTTCAAGTTATGCTATGGCCAGGTGCATAGGGATCATAAGTGAAAACACTAAATAGTATTCACAGTTAAGGTTAATTTATAGAATTGCAATAAATTCCTATAATGCACACTCCAGGTCGCAGGTCAATGATAATTTTAATCATATGATCAGATCTGCAGCCGTACATTTTGGACACTTGGGTGAGGAAAGGAGCTGAGATGTCAGGTGATCATGTCCTGGTGGTGAGTTGGATCAGTTGGAGGGGGAGGAGGTTGGACAGATCTGGCATACCTAAACGTATAGTGAGAATTCGCTGGGAACGCCCGTCAGAGGCCCTAGTCTGAAAGATCTTCAATTCCCACCTCCAGCAGAACTTCAACAGCATTCTGAGGGAGGACACTGAATCCGAACGGGCCACGTTCGGCACTTCCATTGTTGAGGTTGCTGCACGGAGCTGTGGCTGCAAGGTGGTTGGTACCTGTTGTGGTGGTAATCCCCAAACCAGATGCTGGACACCGGAGGTGAAGGCAGCCATCACGCTGCAGTAGTCCTTGGTGAGCCTGTGGGACTTCAGAGGCAGCTGGCGGGTACCAACAGGACAAGAGGAAGGAGGCCTGGTTGGTGGCCAAAGCAAAATCTCAGGTATGTGAAGAGTTGGGTGAGGCCATGGAAAAAGACTTTGAGACTTCCATGGAGGGTTTCTGACAAACCATCAGGTGATTCAGGAAGAGAAAGCGGTGCTCTGCTCACACACGGTGTATAGTGCACGTTGGGTGCTGCTGGCTTCAACTGAGGATATGGTCAGGCGGTGGAAGGAACACATCAGTGACCTCCTTAATCACACTGACATGCCTTCTGTAGAGGAAGCATAGTCTGGGGACAAGGGGGACACCTCACCCATCACTGGGGGGCACAGCATTATTTTACTGCTAAATAAATGTCAGCAAAGCTGTTGATTGACGGGTCAATCTATGTCCCCTCCCTCACCTATGGTCAGTGACTGAAACAAACAAGATCGCGGATACAAGCAGTGGAAAAGAGCTTCCTCCAATGGGTGGCTGGCTTCTCCCTTAGAGATAGGGTGAAGAGTGCAGTCATTCAAGAAGGGCTCTACTCCTCCACACTGAAAGGAGCCAGTTGTGATGGTTCAGGCATCTTACTAGGATGCCTCTTGGGCGCCTCCTGAATGAAGTATTCTGGGCATGTCCCACCAGGAGGAGGACCTGGGATAGACTCAGGATATGTTGGAGAGATTATATCTCTTGGCTGGCCTGGGAATGCTTGTGTTCTCCTGAATAAACTGGAGGAGGTGACAGGGGAGAGGGAGGTCTGGGGTTTTCTGCTCAGGATGGATGGATGGATGGATGGAGTCTGTTTTTGGTTGCCTAATGCTAGACAAAACCTGTAGATTATGAATGATGCGAGTTCACATCAAGCAAAAACCAGATCAAAGTTCACAGAACTAGCTCAGGTTTGTAGAAATTTATTTGTATATTTATTCATCCTCCTTCTACCATCACTGCAACCCTGAATCATTTCTAAATAAATAACCATATTCTACTTTAGAATGACAGCTTGCTTTTAAATGCAAATTAAATGTTTTGTATCCTTTCAAACAATGTTTCATAAAGCAGGGTGATTCAAAACAGTTTACAAATGTTATTAAGCTCTATAGTAACTTTTGTAGCTGTTTTCTCACAGTTTTGCCCTTTGGAAATGATTTTCTGTTATCGTCTGTCACACAGATATTTTGTCATTTTATTAAACAAGTATTTTCATTGTAAAATACATTTTCTAAAGACCCCCCCCCCCCACAAAACTACAGCTAGAGTAGTGAGATCTAGAGGGTCTTAGTTTTCTTTGATGTAAGACAAGATCAGACCTGGGAATAATTATTTTTGTGGGTAAATATGCACAGACTCTTTTGCTAAGTTCAGCACAGTGGAAAGAACTAAATGTGTTGAGAAAATCTTTTTGTAATCTTGCACCCAAGATTACACTAAGTGCACTAAGTTATTTTATAATGTTTCAAGTTATTTTACAAGAGGGAGAACACAAATGTTTCCAGTGAGAAAATGCCCATTTGCTGATCCCAGTGTGGAAATCACTGATCTATAAAGAGTAGGTGTTTATATTGTAGAGATTAATTGATTTTTCTCATCATATCGTCTTAATCAGACCATGATATGAAGCAAAACTGTCTGTCCAGTAATTAAGCACCTATGGCCTGTAAAGGGCACCTTTGCTGTAGTATCACCATCAGTGATTAGTATGCTTAGTAACTGCTTTGCTAACTTTGAGGAGCTGTTTCCAAAATTATGCAAAACAAACAGCAAAAGCAAGTTTACATGACTCGAAGCAAAATGCCTGAAGCAAGATCAGAGGCACAACTGACTTCTCTGCCCCTTTTGAATATATTGACACAGACCCGTGTGAGAGTAAGGCTCCTCTGAGTCAGAGGGCTATTTTTTGCCTTTATTCATGCTCTCCAGAGAGTGTGATACAGTGAAATATTTGTGATCCTACTCTGCCTGTAGAAAATAGTGTGCATACTGACACTCTGAATTTTTAGACTAAAATCATACTAGGGAATGAAAATGTCTCTCTGGAAAATAATTGCCCTCCCTTAAATCAACTTAGTGAATAAAGTTATCACTGTGAACCACTCTCCTTACAGTACATGTCTGAGTGGATTCAAACTGCTTTTTGTATCTTAGTGCTAAGAAGCAAGCAAGGCTTTCATCCAGTCAATGCAAATAACATCCCCTTTGGGGTCTGGAGGTGCATGACCAGTGACTTGTGTTATTATTGCAAATCTTGTTTATTTGCGAATGTTTTAAAATACATTTCCAGGTTGTTTGCTTTTATTTTTCAGTTCCACATAAAAGTGCGGTAGTCTCTATTGCTATATGTATGGGCATTAGATGGATTCGCCTACTTTCTGGGCACAGACTTGGGATTCGCACAAGGTTAGTAATCATATCAAAGTAAGCAGTCAATTTTTGGACTGAGGTTAAAATTATGGGCTTAAGTTGATAATGTGGGTAAGAGGTTTGGGCAACTGGACAAATTGCCTAGTGCCATTTGTCCCCTGTGCCTCTCAGGTGTTATTTTCTTTTTCTTGATTCTTATTATTTTATTTTGGTGATTTCTCGGGCTGCCTGCTTATGTGTGCTGCACTGCATACACACACCTCCACAAATATATAAGCAAGAACTGATTGTTAAACAGATGGTGATGATTGACAGTCGGATAGTCGGATAGAAGAACTACTTAGTCTGCCAAAGTCAACAGCAGGTTTGAAGGTTCAGATTCTATTCTAGTTTCCATTAAAGTTATTGTTGGGTTGATGTTTGGGTTAATGCTGCATGGCTGATTTTAGAGTAATTGCCATGTGAAATTGCTGTATTCTATGTAAGTGCAAACGTTAGTTGCTAATCAACTGATGCACGTTGCTGTGCTTTCACACACTGTGAAAATTCCACTTGCCTATTTCCCAATTGGTTTCACATATTGAATTTCATTTCCTTTCATTTTAATTCTGTGTTATTTATATATCATTAGTTCACAACAGTTGGCATAAAGTTCTGTATATGTTAAGGTAAAGACCATGTGCTATTACAGATAGGACCCCAAAGAAGATACCAGTCCCAGGGAGGGGCAGCCATCTGCCATGATCTGATGGGATTAGAGGGGGAAAAGGAAGCAGTTAGGATAATCTGAGTATTTCTTTCTTCTATAGGCAAATTATATGCACCACGGGCCAAATGACATAACTGACAGCGTTTAATCATAACACAAGAATATGTTGTAGTGAAGTCTCCAGTGAATAAGTTAAAAATAGGACAATCTCCTCTCAATTGACAAAAAAAAAAGAAGTACAGTTGTATACATGTATGCATAGACCTCCTAAGCGGTGTTTGGCTGTGCAGTGATATTTACAGCACATTGGTCGGTGAGGAGGTCACTTCTTTGCCTTTGCAGAATAACGCACCTTTCTGCTCCTTTGCCTGCATAAATGCATGCCTTCGCATAAAAATGCCTGCAAGAATGTGAGTCGTGCCTAATGAGGAAAAGGTTGAGGTTTTGGTTTGAAACAGAACTGTTATGCTTCATAACCAGTTCAGCTATGAAGACAGTTATCCACCGTCAAGAGACATTTTGAAACATTAAGGGTCATTTAATAGTATATCCAATAAGCGACAGGAGATAAAGAGTCATCTGATGTCCGAGAAATTCTGCAAGGCAGGAAAGGTTAAAAAAAATTCTAATAATTCTTACTCATTCTTAATTGTTTTAATCATATCTTGTTCTTATAGTTCTTGCTGGTTTTCTTATTACTATTCATGACACATAAATTATTTGAAATATTTCCAAACTGAACTGCAAACACTCGGGCTGTCTTTCCTTTCATAAAAGTTTGTCTGTACGATGCTGCGATGAACATCACAATATCAACAACGCCGAGACGAAAGGTGCGCCTTCCTTTCCACAACTAATCAACCATCTACCAGGCTTTCTGCTCTGCGTTAAATATGACACGGAAAAGAAGATTACAGGGAGCAGGAGGCATGACTGCAGTTACAGCACTGTTTGAATTCTTTCTCGACTTTGGCACATTATCCCCCATCATGTTCAACAGCAAAGCTAAAGAAATACAGAAACAAGGTAGAGTGCCTGGTCTGCCCCTCTCACTCTTTCTTAAAAAAGATGAGCCTCTTTTTGCTGCCTGAGACCATGAAAGGCTTAAATTACTATAAGAGCATCTATATCTGTAGTATGAAATTTCAGAAAATTAAGACCTGAAGTTAAAAGCCTATATGGTTTGGCTGGGTTGGCAAAGATAGCTTTTCTGTACTATGGGGCGAAATCAATGTGTGTGTGTGTGTGTGTGTGTGTGTGTGTGTGCATGCGTGCACGTGTGTCAGTCCGTGTGCATGTGCAACTGTTGAAGCAGGCTTGAAAGCCAAAGGTACAAATGTGACCATGCTGTCAGTATGTCCAGAGTTCACAGCTCTGAACAGGTGTTTGCCCACTGTGGAACAGAGGTGAGTGAAAGAATGGTCACGGAGGAGCACTGAGAGAGAGAGAGAGAGAAAATGAGAACGAGTGTCAAGGTCAGAGAGTAATTAGGCCTTTTTCTGTTAGACCAGGGAAACTGTCAAGCCTTAGGGATGAAAAGTGATTATATGGGAGTATGAGAGTAATTGAATTCTGTTGCAGAGCCAAAAGAAAGGATTGGAGTTCGAGCACGGAAAAATGCATGAATATGATTTAGCTAAATTTGCCTTTTGATTATTTTGAATCATAACCCTATAGCAAAGCAGGAAAAAATGAACCTATGTGATTTTATTGTTTCCCGCTATGTGTTCAACAAAATTCCAACAAACACGCCTCGCCAATTATTCCCGACCATTTGTCCGCTTACAGTCTCTTTACTCAGTGAGAGTATTATGGATTTGTTTCACTCCCGTATATGAGCTGCATGCAAATAAGTGGACAGATGTGTGTGCTGGAGCGTACTCAGTTTGTCTTGGGAAATATGTTTTGTGTGACATATTTAATGGATGCAAAAATGATATAAGAGTGGCACAGAGTCAGAACATATTAACACTAATTTGTCATGACGGGGATTCAATCGGGGAAATTAAGAGCAAGCAAATAAACAGACAGTGTCGTGTTTTTTTTTTTAAAACAAATCCAGTCAGGTCTGAATTAAGTAAATGCATTTGAATTTTGCACTTTAAACTGAGGTGGGGAAGAGCAGGCTTTCATAGCTTCAGTTTCAGATCCAGCAGATTTTAACCTCTATGGGGCTCCACCACCTTTAATCAGACCACCTCAGCCACTGCACCTCATAGGTGAGCTAACAGCCACGGCCAGGAGAGGCTTTGGAGTTTCCCCGAGTGTGAAAAATCTCTCCGCTGAGTCATTTGCCGACCAATCAACTGTTGGGGAATTTATATTCTGAATAAAAGGGCTATGATTACCAAAACGTCAAATTGCGAATTTGGTCCAAAATGTTTTTTATCAGTTTGCATTTGAAACATTTGAAACTTTCAGCTTAATTGGTGTTTGTACCAACCTCTCATTGCTGACAGCTCTCATACTTTAGTTCATTATATTTAAGACTACATTTTTTCTCAAATATAAAATACACACCGGCTAAACGTTATTTCACAGCTGCAATCCAAAATCATCTTTTAAAAAATTTTTAATGCAAAGAAAATTATTTCTTAGCTACTAATGAAGTCATTTAACCCTTTATCACCCAAAAGGAGGTCCCGCTGACATAACAGAGTAATATTTCCTAGTACAGTGTAAGTACAATACTGCCACAATGTCTTTAAAATGATAAACGGTACAGTGGTTTCGTATGGTAATTGCCTCATATACTGTACCCTTGTTGCATATATATGGCTGACAAAGACTCAATTTTTCTCGTACCAATAAGACATTTTATTTCTTGGTTTTCATTGAGATGCATATTATCAGGAGGCAAATGTCCCTGATGGCAGATTTATGGAGGGATTGGTAAAGGTTTTATAGGCCAGTTAATCGCAGCTCAGTCCATAGATTGTCTAAATGTGTAAATAAGACATTGATTCCTCCCCCCCTACTGTGAACCCCTTCAATAAATATGACTAATGAATTAATAATGAGAGGAAATAAGCTTTGAAAGAAGGAATAAAGGGAGAGGAAGTTAAAGGAGTAAGTTGGCAAAAAAAAAAAAAAAAAGCAAGTATGAAGGGAAGAAAGAGAAGCAGAAAGAAAGTGTTCTTCCACTGTTTGGTAATTTACTTTGAAACTGACAGATTTTTCATTTTCATGCCCGAGATTTATTTTGCCATTGTAAAATATTCCAAGCATGTCCTTCGTTTCCTCCCCTCCTTTTACTCGTTGCTCCCGTCCGACTTGCACTCCGTTAGGAATTGAGGCTGATTATATGAGTACAATTGAATCTCTCCAATATGCAAGGCATCCATTTCTGGTGCAGTGCAGCGATCGATAGAGCTAAGGCTAATTTAATATGCACTTTATCACCCTGCTCATGAAACACTTTATCTTTGTCCACGATTATACAGTCTCCGCGCTGTCACTCTTTTCTTGTTCAGTCATATGAACTGAGCCCCAAATGCCTGTCTTGCTATGGGTGTCTTTGCATCCTGCCTATAGCTTTATGCCTATAGCTTGCACCACCCCCACCCCGTATTATGTGTATCCCTAAAGCTTGCAGGGATACAAAAATAGTGAATGGTATAAAGCTGAACCACTCTCTTCCCCCAGTGCCTTTTTATCCTGCTTTTGAATTCAAATATTCTATATTGCCACAGTGGGAACAAGACATTTACTGCATTTTATCAATGCGCTATTTCATCATTTTTGCACTCCTTGTATACGCCATGTTTTTCACTCAAACTACTCCAAAGTCACTGTATTAGTTTAAGATCCACACTGTAACAAATCTGAGAAATATTGCAGTTTATTTTTCCGATCTGCTCCTGTTCCAGTTTATGTGTGCATGCCTATTTTGTGTCACTCCAGTTCTCATTATTCTGCCTTATCAGACACCACCATAGTGCCCAATGAAAGGCTTTCTGAGGCGTGAATGTCATTTCCACGTGTCAAAGAAAAGGAAAACCAAAGTGTCCAATTAGGTGAAATGTCACCATGTGCTGCATGGTCATGGTCAGATTTTTGTGGTTTCTTTTTATTTGTTTTGAAGATATTTTTTGTGGGTCCAAGTGTTCATCGTTTCCTTGTCGCCTGTTTGCTTCTCTGCTGGCCTTTCTCATTTCTCTTTCTTGTACCTCCGCTGTCTTCCATCCTCCTGCCTGTGACATAGAAATCAATCTTTCTGTGCCGTCTTTAAGGATGTCTCAATCTCTACAGTGTGGCTGAAGGAGGAAAGAGAAAGGGCCCTTTTCAGGGGAGCTAGGAGGAGTACCCTTGTGGAAATTTTGTGTTGCCCGTGGCTTACAAAAGAGGCATGATGTACAGATGATGTACAAGAACACGGAGGCTGTACACCTTTCTACCACACTTTGTTAGTTGTATTTCTTGGTAATGGCTCCTTCTGCTTGTTTCTATATTCACATTTTTTTTTAACTATACAGAACTTGGTTTATGAGGTTTGAATAAGGAATTATGTAGCCACATGCTCCCAGCTTAAGTTCACCTTGGCATTAGTTCTCAAAGTCTCCGGTGAGAGGATAAAAGCTATTATTCTGAGAAAGATATTCTCTCATTTAGTGATTTGATGAAGGTGGTGGGAGTACAGCCTAACAAGTCCATCCAAAATCTCTAGCTCAGCTGGTTTAAAGAATGTTAAGGGCATCGCATATGATTCAGATCATTATCATCCTCATCAAACCTTTCGGTGCTTTATGGATGGGGGAGCCCTTCGACCAGAATGTTTCATCTGAGGGTGAAGTTTAAAACTCAGAGCACTTTTATATTGGTCTGCAGTGACCTTTACCTCTAAAGATACAAGTGGATGTAAATCCTCTAAGGATCATGCTGCCTTTAGTACAGCGGATCCAACAGATCCCGTCACTGTTGGTTTTTCCTTTTTATTTCCCCACAACTAGTTTTCTGTTAGGAATTTTTTTTTCACTGACTGCAAGTGCTGGATTTTTGCTTTTGCCGGTCAAGATGAAAGATCAAGGACTGAATTTATATCCATCCATCCCTCCCTCTGACAGGATAATTCTGCAAGTTATTAGACATCTAAATGAAAAACAATGTGTGTGGCAGGCTTCTGATATTTCAGATTCTTACTGATTATGTTTTTGTTTGTTTATCAGCTGTTGCTGCTAATTATTCCCTCAGCTGATCACTGTTACAGAAATGAGAATCAGCTGGACAAACGAATTCTGACTGCAGATGCCAGGACTTTGAAATGAAACGTGTAACCCAACATACAACACAACAAAGTAACTAAGTAGAAGATGATGTGAGCTAAATAAATACAGTACATGACAAGCATATGGGGTGGGGGTGTTATATAATCTCTACTTTTGAAGTAAAAATTCTATTTGCCTAAACAAGGAGGTCCTCTTGATTTACCTCCAAGGGATCCTTAAAAATGAATGCTGTCAAGCCAGGAGAGCAGCAGAAGCGGAGATGGGGCTTGGTTTCTGCCATTCTTATGAGACTGAAAGCTGGTGGCAGAACAGCCTATATGAAATATGAGACTTACAACCCAGTTACAAGAATTCAGACAAAGTGATCATAGCCCTGAAATGATAACTGCTATGGCTGAACTGCAGAGCACCATGGATTCACAGTTCCATTTATGGTGCTTTTCAAAATAATGCCCCCCAATAAATTCCTTGAAAATAAATCTAAGCTGTTCTGAAAAATCCTAGTCTGATCCACCTAGGCCTGTCGCTGTAGCATTTTATGAGATCATCATTTGTTTGCATGTTGTTATTGTGATTGCCTGTAACATTTTTATAAGCCATTTGTCTGTCTCCTATCACTTTATAGAAGATAGGAAAACATTTTGTGAGGTAACCCATTGGTGGGACTGGCCTCTCTGATAAGCCCAGTTCCACCAGCCAGCTGATTAAGTTGACCCCCAGCTTTGAGGGAGATGCAGAATTTGATACCTTACAAGAGGTCAATAAATCAAATCTCAGCTGATTGACCTACAGTAATGAGACCCTTCATGGCAAGGGAATGGTTCATGGACATGCCTGAGCCACACAGACTGCACACAAAAGCACAGACGGCATGCTGGAGGGGTTTTGTGTGGGCGGGCAGCAGGGTTCTAATAGTTTTGGATTTTACATTATAGTTTAGTTTTAATTAGTTTTCAGAGCCGTTTTTGCTCGTTTTTATTAGTTTTTATTTTTGGTTTAATGCTTAGTTTTAGTTAGTTTCAGTATTAGTTTTAGTATTTTCATACTTAATCATGTACCCTTTAAAGAAATCTATTCAACAACCAGCTGTTCACAGACAGCAGCACTACATGCTAAATGTGTGTAACATTAAGGACACACATGAACATTAACAGGGAGAAACAAAGAAAAACATGAACTCCAAAACTCAATAAACTCCCAATAAAGTTCAGCGTCAGTGCAGCAGATTAACAACACCTACATCTGGTGTTTGACACAAACAAACTCTTTGAAGGAGTCAAAGGTCAAATCCAGCTGCATCCTGATGTTCTCCACCTGAAGCTGCTTCTGTTTTGGAGCTAGCTTGGTTTCAGTCTCCCTCCAGGTATTTGCTGACATTTGTGAGTCCTTATATTGATGCTTTGATTATTATTCCTGATTGTTATTATCTGACTGATAAAGTAGCCAGAAACGCACAAGGACTAAACAGGTTAATCACAAGGTTACGAGCTGCGTGGACCTGAAGAGTAGTCACGTTTCTCCATAGGTGCGCCAGGTTAGCTCGTAGGATCAGAGCGGTTTCCGTAGCTGCCCTGTGTGCGCTTCTCAGCTGGACTTTGATGTTGGTGATTCTTCCTGACTGAGGGGTGCTCCGCACATTTTTCATCATCCACAACAACACACTCGCTGCTATCTGTGCCATCATAGTAAAAAAACTCCATATGGGACTCTGCTGCTTTCTCTGCAGACCGCTGCATTACTGTGAGGAGCAGCACACATGCGCACGCACACACATGCTTACGCACACACGCACACAGTTGCCTGATGGCGCTCCGAGCTTAAACTCAGAGAGCGGAAAAAATTATTTCATATCAATCCACAAGGCTTTAAAAAAATGACAATATCTATAATTTCAGTTAGTTTTTGTTAGTTTTGTAAACTCACAATTCAGTTTTAGGTAGTTATAATTTTTTCCTTTTAATTTTAGTTTTTATTGATTTCAATTAATGACAATGTTTTTTCAATTTCAGTTTTCGTTATTTCGTTTGTTTCGTTAACTATAATGACCCTGGTGGGGAGCATGCACGTCATACCAGTACTGCCAGTCAGTGGGATTCATTACTGTGAAAATCTGTTAGCTCATCGCACGTCACACCTCTACAGTGCAGGTCCAACATGCTTCAAACAAAGATGCTTTTTACAGTGATGTGTCATCTGATGATTACTGAAGGATTCCTGAAGGATTCCATGATTTCCAAAAAAAACGGACTTCAAGATCAGAACCGTTTTCTGCTTCCAGGACAGTGGTGTTTGTGGACCCTGCTTATATGTGGTAGATTTTTACCTTTGCAGCAGCAAACTGTGTTCACTGACAGTGTGTTGCGGAAGTGGTCCTGAGCCCATCCACTGACTGCATTAAAAACAAACAAGACTTTATTGGAAAAGTCCCCTAAGATCAGAAGCATTCAATATTAGTTTTCTTTCCTGTCACTACATAGATTTCTGGATAACACCAAACAAGAAAACGTGTCTTCTGATCCTTTAAATTAGGTCGATAAGAGACTGGCCCTGTACCACAGGGTAAATGTGGGACAAAATTTTTAGCAACATTTGTCTTTCACCGTCAACCATCATTGTTGTAGGCAGTGAGTCAAGGAACTGTATATCACCCTGGGATGAGAACACTCTGCAACACAACCTTGGTATTGGCCAGTAATAATGTCAAAGCCACCGACAGCCTTTAACATGAAGTTGGAATAATTAAAATCTCATGTTATGAGACTTAGACTACTAAAGTCAGCTGGTTTAGGTGGTCTAAGACCATGACCCAGACGTAATAATTCTATTTATATGATGGCATTTACTACCCCCCCCCCAAAAGCTTCTCACTGCAAGCCATGCAATAATCTATAATTCTCTATGTGTAGTGAACTGGGCTCAATTTATGCAAAAGGGAATGGGGGGGTCGGGGGTGGGATTGGCTGTGTCTGAGTTTTTATACACATACGTAAAAGCAGTTATACACTTACTGTCATGGTCCTGGGCCGGTGGCCCAGTGTTTTGTGTTCTTTTGTTTTCTTATGTATCTCTGGTCCCTGGTGTTTCCCCCTGTCATGTTCCTGGTCCTGTCTCTTCCTGTTTTATTTTGATAGTCCTGTGTTCCCTATGCCTTGCGTTTAGTTTTGCTTCCTCTTGTCTCGTCGGTGTTATTGGCGTCACCTGTGTTCCCACCTGTTTCCTCCCATGCCATTAGCCCTCTTGTGTATTTTAATCTTGTGAGTTCCTTGCCTGTTGTCGCGTCGTCATCATTGTGCCCGTCATTGTGTTCCGTCACTGTTCCCGCCATTGTTTCCGTCTATGCTCCCCTTGCTGTGTGTCACCCTGCCTGGCACCATTTAGTTCCGTCATTGTCCTGTCATGTAAGTAAAGTTGAATCACCCTCTTACCTCTGTCCGGCGTACTCTTCCTGCCTGCCACACAGCCTCCCATGACACTTACAATCTCTTCCTCTCTCTATCTCACCCACACATGTGCACGCACACATAAAGAGAAAGGAGCAAAAGGCCATGTAATGGGACTCCTGCTGCGAAGGAGATTGGTCTAGCTCAGCTACTCTGCTGCCTCTCATCCAAACCTCCCTAAGGTTTTTTGCACCAACTTGAAAACACTGCACCACCTGACACGTCATGCCGTGTTTTTTTTTAAAGATAATGAATGCAACAATCACAAATCAGTTTTATTCAGATTGACATCAAGTCACGGGTAAAGATTGCTGACGCCGTCTCTGTGCTGAGGAGCAGAACAGTTTGATGCTGTCAGTGAGCTTGATGTCTGCTGTGGAAATGTTCAGCGTGGAAATGCTTTGTAATTGGTTACAAAGTTGAGCGACAGTCATAAAGATGCTCTGGGAGGAGAGCAGTTGTTATGTATTTATGTAAAGATATGCAAAGTACCTTTGAATATTCATACGAGTTAATTGATGAAGATTCTGACTGCAGCTGATGTTTGCAAAATAGCATCTCAGAAATATTTGAGCTGTGACCATGTCTGCCCTGACAGCTCACTGTCAGTGCATTTTAGTCTAGTGGCACAGGAAATTGGGGGCCTTGAATTTGAAATTCAAAAAGCATGTGGAGAAGACAAAAATACAAACAAACATGTGACCTCTTCACTGAAATAGATTTAATGAAAATAGGTGCTCACAATACAATCTACTCTACTCACAACAAAGTTTTAGCAAATGTGACAAGAGTTCGTCATGAAGGATGTCGTGACATAGCATAAATACATACAATCAATCAGGAAGCTCCATGAAGCTCCATCGTTTCCTTGTTACGTGGAAGCAGATGGCGTCAGCTGTCCAACAGTTCGATATGAACACATTCATTCTATACGTTTTATGGAGTTATCTTTCTTCAGAAGGCGCTCAAAAGCTGAAGAACCTGGTGCCAGTTTGTGCACGTTTGCTGTGCTGTCACTACCAAAGTTAAAGTGTGCATGCGTCTGCGCCATCTGCCTCCAGGCATCAAGACATCCTTCACGGAGCTTCCTGATTGGCAGAGTTAATAAACAAAAAATTTTGAGCTATTTTAAGTTTGTTTTTTTTCCTTTTGTTTCCAGACAATCAGCCGTACATACCAGGCAAATTAGAGAAACACATTTATACAGCTTTATGTATAAATATTATAATTCATTGTGGATAGTATATGCTGTAGAACAAAAAGTTTTAACCTAACATTCTTCTTAATATGTAGTATGATAATATATTTTTTCCTTAAATTAAATTGATTGAAACGATGATGTTTTGCATCACCAAAGTATAATCTCAAAACATTTTAGGTTCTCTGGACTGTGAAATATGAGCTTTTAACAAATATGAAATTCTCTCTAAGTATCTTTAATATTATCATCAAAACACTCTTTGATTGAAATTGATTTGTATTAATGGTAATAAATATGCCAAATTAATAACATGTTGGCAGCTGAGACCTGTAAATATCCTGTCGGATGTTTGTTTTTTTTAAAATCACCATCCATTTTGTTTATCACACTTTGCCTGCATTCCACTTTCAGTCACTAACAAAGGTCACAATTATGAAACTGATTCAGCACATGAGATTCAGCTTATAAACATAAGTGAGTGTTGACTAAGCCCAATACTGAAGCTTTCTGCTGATACAATGTTATAAACAATGACTAGGGAGGGTGAGGAGAGGAGAGAGAGAGAGAGAGAGAGAAACCCATTTAACAGTATATTTAAAAATACTCATGCTCAGATTTCAACAACGATAACCCTCACTCAGAAAAAACTGAGCTTGCGCTTAAGAAAATGTCCTCTCCCCGTTAAATATTTAGCATCTCTCGGAAATAAAAATCTTCTCTTCTTTTGTCTGATCAGGGGTTGCTCTTTGCCTTGAATTATGCATTTGAGGAAGTCTGAAAGGAGAGAAGAGTGGGGACAAAAAAAAGGTGGCGAAGAAGAGAGGGGTAGAGGCAAGGCAGATAGAGGTTAGAGGCAGAAGTCATCCAGGGAAACGTGACAAGCGTGACCTCACTGTTCATATTCTCTGTTCTCCATCCTCTATTCGGAACCTTGAAATACTGCAAGAAAGCGAGACTACAGGATGCACCTGTGCTTTATCTGTGGGCCTGCTGGCCAGTGGCGATTCGGGTAACCAGCAATACCGTTGTCTTCTTTGTATCTTGGCAAACAGAAATGGCTCCTGAATTATAATTACCTGTAATGTTGGTGATTAAGGAATTTAACCTCATTCCGACATCGTTAGTCAATCTGGATTGCTAAAGATCAATGACTGTACGCTTAAATAAGTGATATTCAGACAAACATCAGAGCTAAATGAAACTGTCTTAGAGGACACATGAAGTGACGATAATATTAATTGAACTGATGACATCACATTACGTTACCACGTGTTTAACTGAACATGACGAAAGCGAGCGCACCTCGGACACAATTTGCAGTTGTGATCAAGCGAGTTGCAAACATTCAATGAAAAGTCGCTTCTTTGTAGTGATCCTGCACGCGATGCTAGCTGTACTGCTGCTGACTGCTGGGGTAGAACAGATCAGTACAGATCGAGCTTTTCGATCTAAATATCGGATCGGCGCATGTAGAAATCTACCTTCAGAACAGCCATACAGGTGAGGCGAGCATGCATGGCAGAATGGCTTATATTGGCTGCCCAGAAGAAAATGTTGACAGTGAGTCATTTGTACAAAATGCTGTCACATTCGAACGTATACTTATCTGAAATCTCAAGATAAAATCAACTGGACATTAAATGACTCATTTCTCAGCCTCACTTCCAGCCGCTGCTGATACACCAGAGAGAAAACCGCCTTTTGCCCCCGTTCCACGCTCACACGTGGCCACACGCGTACAGCTGACACAATACCACAAAGTCAAATGTGCACACGGTTAAGCCTGTGTGTTTCCCCCAGTATTAAATGGGACTTAGTACACAAAATAATGGTATCCTGGCTTCTTAGACAACACTAATCCACTTTCATGCCATGACATTCTGACGTGTCAAACCGTGTTCGACGTCCCTGCTTCATTAATGAATAGCAACATCAATTAATCTCCTTATTAATGATTCATGGAGTCTGTATGCTAATTCTTCTCTCCTGTGTCAGAAAATCCACACAGCCGTTCAGATTATAAACTGCATGTGCTCTTAAGTGGTGTTTTATCATGAGCTACAAGCACCTTTTACCTCCAGCTCTTCTATATCTCCTTGTGTGTGAGTTCACCCAGCATGTAGTGTATACATGTTCCTGCGTTGCCCGGTGAATTTTATTGGTTCAGTGTGGGGTGGAGTCGCTGTGGTTATTAAGATTAAACGTGTATTGATGGCTTTTTGATAATCTACTTTGATGAGAAAAATATCAGTATTCATCATAAAAAGCAGGCTGTCCAGCAAAATAAGTCTCCATTAATGAACAGTTTACTGTAACACTGGACAAACTAATAAAAACACTATTTTAAAGACAGAGAATTATAGCAGTGAGCCCACACAGTTAGCCTAGCATCTTTAATTAGCATATCATGAACTTTTAATAAGATACAGTAACATACTGTCAGTGCACACAGTCAATAGAAGCCAGAAACATTTTAATGCTTTATAATAAAATTATGCACAGAATATCTGGTTTTCACCTCATAGTTTTTACTTACTGTAAAAATCCTTCTTCACAGGCAACTAATTGCTTCACAGAAACAAGTCGGGGAAAAGAAAAAAGTTTATATAGCTGTGAATTCAGTGGCACTTGATTCTGGCTTTCTTTGCAGAGCTCGTTTCAGTTTATGTTCACTGTTTTTGAATTTGTTTTAGCTGCACAAAGCACCATTCTTTGATGAGTTGCGGCTATAAGACATGCATCAATCAGTCACAGTAATTACCGCCTATTTGTAGTCCTCTTGGCCCTCTCTGTTTAACTGCAAGAAAAAGCAAAACAAAGGAAAAACTGGGTGTCTGTCATCAACAGGATTTTACCTCCTTATTGTTTATCCTTTCTTCTTCTTTTTTTCACCGTAGCAACTGATCCATTTTGAAATGCTGACTAATTGTAGTTAATTGTTGCTTTGACTTTGGCTTCCCCAGTTGCCTGGTTATTATTTGTGGTGCCAACCTTTTGAACAGAAACCATGCAAATGATTGTAATCAACATGTTGATTAGTTTGACATTCAGTATGCTTACAGAAAGACTAGTAATTTGATTAGCACCTAATCTGAACTGAGCAAGTTATCTTATATGAAATTAGAGGCAATAAAATCCAAGTAGCCGACTTGGAGTCTGCTCTGAATTACAGCGATACATTTACAATGACTCAATATTTCTATGTATTCTATATAGGAGCATAGTGCTTGGAACAGAGCCTGAAGTTATTTCTTTAAAGAAGCTTTTTTAGTTAAATAAAATGACAAAAAACAATGACCCCCCACCCCATCTCACTTCTCTTATTTTGTGATTTAAATCAGACTCCTGCGGGCTTCCTCACATCTTTCTGCACACTAACCAGATTATCACACACATCATGTAAAATTTGGGAAATCAGGTTGAGTAAGAACCATGTAACAATTTTTAATCAAACGATTACATAATCTCGTATTTCACAGTAATCGCTGGTGTTTAAAGTGTGCAGGGTATCTAAATGTGTTTCTTGTCATTCACAAAAAGTAAGAACAAAAATGTTTATCACACCTATATTAAATATTCCTCTCTCTTTTCTATACAGATATCTATAGATCTAGATAGATAGATATCAAAGTTTCACATTTTCTAACAGTTAAAGCTTCAGCTTCTCTGACACAAACTCAAGATATCGTGAGTTGAACTGAAACACAGATGTGTGCATAAGCTAAACCCAACCATGTTTTTGGATTGTGGGAGGAAGCCAGAGGCAACCCACGTGAGCGTGGAGATAACATGAAAGACCCCAGCCTGGATTTGAACCCAAGACCTTCTTGCTGTGAGGCAACAGTGCTCACTAATGTACCCTCGTGCTGACCGCTTTGGTTTTTCAAATCAAGAAACCCATTTTTCAAAGACAAAACAGACTTTCAAAGCCTGTCTTGTAGATCACACTTATAAAATACATCAGAAAACATAAAAATATAGCATGGGACATTAACATTAGCAGCAGGAGGCGTACTAATCTAATGGAAAGAGAAATGCACTGGATTTTATCCCTGTGTGGAAGGAAGAGAGGGCTTTTAATTTGCTGAGTAGGATACAGCAGATGCAGGAATTTGACCTGGTTAATTAGAGCTGGCACATTCCAGATAGTTATGCAATACAGGATTGACACACTAACTGAAGGGAAGGAAAGTAGGAGCTCATGTGCAGTGCAGTAAACATGGCACATATTTTGTGACAGAAGCCTGTAAACAAACACAAAGTTCACATATCAATATCATCGAATCCACTTGGGCCACTGTCGTCCAAATTTATGCAGTAGGAGATTACAAGTGTAATCTCACTCACACACACACACACACACCTATGTATCCAAACATGATACCCTAATCTAGACCTTAACTATGATATTTTTTGTTTGTCATATCATGTCCACACACAAAAATGTAAAAGATTTAGACAGGCCACTCAAATCCCACGATATCACTCTGAGTGACGAAAACAGGAAAAAGTTTGTGGCTTTTCTTGCTGCCATTTGCATGCAAATAACAATCTGACACTCGGGCATGAGCCCCCCCCGCCCCCCGGTTGTGTGATTTAATAACCTTCTGCACACATCAAGTGCACATCAAGGAACACACACACACAGAAACACAATATGGATTTTCATGATTTGCGTCTCGGTAATACGATCTGTCTGCTGCCATCACTTGACGCCGCCTGATCATCCCATTGGCTCAGCATGTTTTGCATCCTGGGGCCTGATCAGTGAACTCCTTTAATGTTCCACATCTGTGCAACAGGATAAGAGAAGATGCCACTGGCAGTCGTGCTCTTCTGTGTTGGTGATATGGGTCTGAGCCAGTGATGCAAGCTTGATACAGTATGTTCGTGGTATGAATGCATTCTGTGTATGATATTATAATGGGATGAAGCAGATCATATTAGCCTTAGGCAGTGCAGGTCTGCAGCTGCACGATATGATAAGGCCTGTGATTGCAGCACTTGCACTATACATATGTACTGACTGGTTTTGACGTGGCTTGTTTCTCTAAGTATGGGTCAAATGTATTCTCATTCATCAATGCTGTAAAAACATATGAAATATCATTTCTCTCCGAAGCTGCAAACATGGATCACACAACAAATAACATGTAAGCAGGGAGGCCTGAGAGGACTATAAAAATAATGTCAGATGTGCCTTTAAATCATGAAAACAATATCATATAGCAACATAACTTATACTGAGTGGCTACATGATCCGATTTGATCGAAACATCTTCAAAGTAAAAATTGCCTGATTTACACTTTTTCTTTTTTGGTTGCTTGTCTGTTGCGTCTGGATTTCATTGTAGTAGTGAAATGAATCCCCAAATTTGTGTTCATACAAAATCTTTATGGTTACTTTCAATTTTACTAGTTAAACTTCCACATATTCAGCTAAAGTACTAAATATTCTGTCTGCATAGCCAAAACGATTCAATTTTGAATATATATATATATATATCTACTAAAAAGAATATTAGCTCTTCCTCAAGGGCAATTATTGTTATCAGTCTGTTTCCTCCAGGCTAGCAACATAGGGCCTACAGCCTACCTGCATGAAGCAGACATTACTGAAAAAGGAAGTGCGAAATCATCTCAGAATACTATTGGGAGCTCTACGATAACTGCTAAAACAAGGAGGACTTTTGCTTTGCAAATGGCTTTCATCTGCAAGTCAAAGGCGTCAAACCCTTCGTTTGATTTTTGCAGCCCTTAGTCTGATAGCTAGAGAGCACAATTTCAGCATAATACTCAGAGAGGCCTGAACATTTGTCCATATAAATAATACAGTACGTCTCCTTTCTGAGCCAGGGTGCCCAGCGGCATTCAGCTTAGGGATCAGCATAGTTCCATCAATGGCGATGTGGAGGTTTAAGAAATATGAGGCTTTTGGGGAAACAGGCAGGGAGCCCTCAGAACTTTTCCTTGGAGAATAGAATGCACCTCATGCTCACGGTTTCTGAATAACATGCTCTTAAACTGTCAACCAAAATTTAAGGCCATGACCCCGTAACACATTATTTATGAAACATGGGAGTATACGCCCACTGCCGGTCCTAGGCTGGATAAATGGGAGGGTTGCATCAGGAAGGGGGTCTGGTGCAAAAATCTGTGCCAAAACAAATTTTATTGTTAACCTCACATAAATATTGTAATTAGAAATTAGAAAATCAAAGTTGCCAGGACTCTTGTAAAATAAAGTCAACAATAGTCACGAGTTGAAAAATAAACTAAAATCTATTGATCTACTGATGCCCTGATAGTTTGAGTTTTCTCAACTTGTTAACCGAGGAACAGAATGTTTCCTAAACGTAACCAGTTGGCTTTGGAGCCTAAACCTTACGATTCAGCAAAAGATAAGAAAAAGGTCCTCAAACTTTTATCTTTTAGTCAATTATGCAATCCTAAAAATATATAAACACACTGCAGTGACTTAATCAGTGCCACAAGAAGTGAGTTTGTTTCCCTGTTTAACACAAGACTTGAACACATTTAAGTTGAAATTGTGTATTTCTTCATTTTTTTAATAGGCATGGTTCTCTAATTACACTTTGGGCTACATCTGAATGAAGTGTCAGTGTATTTAGCGCTCTTCATTTTTTTCATGCAAAACACAGAATCTCAGTGTCATGATCTCGTAGTGTTGAGGTGAATGTAAACAGTGTGTCTGAATAATTCATGACTCCTTCCGTCTTTGTCAGTATCGCACCTGAAAATATTCAATTTTTACTATATAGTAGATCACAATGCAAATATTACAGTTCTCTGGTATATCCTATCTTTATTGTTCAGTGATGGTATTGATACCACTATAAGACATCAGGTAGCAGAAGTACGCAACAAACAGTGGATGAATTATATTTGTGACATTTGAAATAATACAGCAGACTAAGCACATAAATCACTGTATATCATTTGGCTTCTGATTTACGGCATTTCTGGAAGAGGTATCTAAAATGTATTTACGCCTTCAGATAGTAGTTGGGACATTTTATCCTAGGCTGTGTTTTTTTTTTCCTTTTTCTTTTCTTTTCTTTTAGGCGGGGATGTGGGTGTTAAAGGATAAACAAGAAAAAATATAATATATATAGACCTCCGGTTCTGAAGCTTCAGTTTGAACATTGTGGCCATTACCATTGTTTTTTTTTTTGTTTGTTTTTTAAAAAAGGACACACTCTTTGAATGAAAGTTTTATTTCTCAACATTGGAGGCATTATATTTCTCATCAGGCCTGAAAACGCCTCGGGATCCCACAGGTGGAACTGGAAAGTGTGGCTGTGGATGGATGTCAGCAACTTGACTTACAATAAGTGGAAGATGATGGATGGATGGATGGATGGATGGATGATAAGCTAAAATGCAGTGTGTGAAAAACTAAGCATACACAATTACATTAGACATTAGACTCTCAGCATTGCACGGTCTGATCTTGCGGTGAATTTGCTGGGACGTCCACTCCTGGGAACACTGGCAACTGTCTTCACTGTTTGCAACATTTAAATCTTTCTCTCTGTAGAATGACTTCAAATTTTTTGGGAAATGGCTTTATACAGTAGACCATCGTAGATTAATGGGCAGCAACAATTACTTCTCTCAGGTAATTGCTGATTGTCTTTCCTCTTTGGCATTGTGGTTACCTGATTGCTTCAGACCAGCTTCCATTTGATTAGCAGCACCTGGGTGTTACTTACCCTCTTAATTCCTATGGAAGCAGTAAGGATGTAACATAATGTATAAAAACCGAGGAAGATATGAACTAACAATCCAGAATCTTTTGGTGGAGACCCCTTTCGAGCGTGTGTGTGTGTCTCTGTGTGTGTGTGTGTGTGTGTGTGTGTGTCATTCCTAAACACAAGTACTACTTTTCCAACATATCACATCTCTCAACACACACGCACTTACATTCACATACTTATATTCCACATCTAGACGGTACATACACAAACACACATCCATGCACAAAATGAGGGTGGATATGTGGTTACTATGGCAACCGTGTGAAGGTTGCTGGGGAGTTTAACAGCACTGTAGAGACAGGCAGAGACAGAGAGAGAAGAAATATGAGAGAGTCGAAAAAAAAACACAGTTCCCCAGAGACCTTGTGTTTCTTGACTTGAGTTCCAAACAGCCACATAGAAGCCGAGAAAGCAAAACAACAGAGTGAAGGCACCAATGAAGCAAAGGCACCAATAAATCAATCCAATATACAGTGCTGATGGGGGGGCATTATATGGGAAGCCATTTATTTCAAGGCCCAATGCTTGATGGTAGAAAGTGGTGAATTGAAAAGCTATTAAAGATTTAAAAAACAATAATGATAAAATTTAAAAAACAAAAAACACCAAGGAGACGTTGAATGGACCGGTTACTTTGGGGGTTTACCACTCACTGCCATTTAACATACTGCAACCTCGATACATAATTAGTTGGATCCGGTTCAATGAAAGT
>JAMQGT020002127.1:0-19863 GCA_024447675.2 Pterophyllum scalare | reverse complement strand
CGCTGCGAGCTGTGCAACTGATTTAGAAGCTGATGGAGAGAGGTGAGCCGCACCGTCACCTCTGGCATGTTGTGTCATTCCTGCTCATTTCCATCTCTGTACACAGACGACAGATGAGGCTCTGACAGGTGTCAGAGAAGAGCAGAGCAGGTCTTGTCAGTCACTCACTGAACCCCCACCCCCCCTGTGTCAGGACATGCACACTTAGACATACCATGACTATAACTAGAGAGAGAGGGAGGTGTGTCTGTTTCTGTGTGTGATGGATAGAGAAATAGAAAATGACTGGGGAAAGGCAGAAAGTGGGAGACAGGAGAGGCATGAGTGATGATAGATATGGGTGCACCATACAATATGTAATGATCCTCTTAAAATATCATGCAGGCAGAAAGAAAAAGAATGTCTAGTGTATAAAGATAAGGGAAGATGTATTTGGTCGGCACATTGGCAGATAACTAAAAAATTTTTTTCTTTTTTTAAGCAAAGAGGTTAGAAATCCAGGTAGCCAGCATTTCTTCATGGACATGTGACATGTGTCATCCCTCACAAAGCCCTATTGTGATGCTGATCTTGGGACACGTCACAGCACAATAGATGCACTTCGGGCCGAAATCAGCCAAGGCTCAATAAGCATGACGGAGAGAGAACATTTGTCATTTGACTTTCATGTCAAGCATGGCCCAAAATTAAAAGAACTGTGCCATTATTTATGTGCTAACAAAGCAATTCATGAAAAACATATCAATATATTGTACGTGAATATTAATTATATATTCCTACTTCATTTATCTGTAATTAATTTGCAGCAATCAATGAAAAAGTGTTTCAGTCTACCATGCACCAAAGCTAAAGAAATTAACTGATTTTACACAGAGGACAGCTTAAGCTAATGACTTAGTGTCAGCATGAGGATAGACTTTGCAGATAATGGGTACTTCCAATAAGAGTGCTTTTCACAGAGGGGGTTATCACCTATGGTAAGAGTGTCTGAGTGCTTTTCACATACGGTATAGGTCCACGGCGTTGGACCATGGACACAGAGGTAGTACACTATTAGCGCACATTACTGGAAATAAATTAGCATGTAATTTTATGATTTTATTAAATGATATTTTGGGGGTCCAAAAGTAAAGCTGCTGTAATTGAAAGTGTTTTGAGTGGTGGGATTATCATGCATTTATGCAAAAGAATTTAAAATCTAAAATGGTTTGCAAAAAGGCCAGAGAGTAGAATTTGCACCACATCCGTGTTGTTGAAAAAAAACAACAAAGCAAAAAAAAAAAAACAGAATATGAAGATATCGCAGCTCTGGGGCCATTGTTTTGATGCTGTTTAGTCCTATAGACAGTCCAGATTCACCTATAGAGGTGTCATTGTTCCTTAACTCTAGGGGCTAGGGCAAAATGGAGCTAGACCCCCCATATTTCATTTCTCCCTTGCTGATAGCATTTATCAGCAGTGTCCTGATAAAAACAAAATATGCAACTTAAGCCTGAGCAGGGCTTAGCCGCCGAGGTGGACAGGATTACCTGGAGGCTAGCCGGGACAGGCATCAGATTGTACTGTCATAAAGGGCTATTAGCCTCTTGGCAAACTGTACCTCAAGCCCAAGATGACAGAGCTTTTCAAGACAGACAGGGGGGAAAATATGAAACTTAAATTCATAATGACAGACATCTCAGTGAATGAGACTGCTGGAAAATGGTTTTGTAAAACAAATCCAACATAAAAAATAAAAATAAAGAGGCCCTTTGTTTTTCCGTTTTATCCACATTTGACACCTATGAGGGTTTAACTGATTTATTACCAAGTTTACGCGTGAAATAATGAATTTTCACTGCTCCCTACTTGATCTAAGTATTTATATGAAAAGAGAGATGGAGTTTCCACACAACACACAATGGAGTAGACTTACTGACTGGCTGGGATTAAATTTAATACAGGATCTTGACAGACATATCCTGCAAGCATTTTTTTTTTTCTGTGGAGATTTCCTCACTGCAAAGCTTACATGGTTTTTTTTCTTTCTATTTGCTTTTTTTTGGAGGGGGGGTTTTTGCCTGATTGATTGGCCAGTTAAGTCTCCTTAATCCATGATCATCAGCTATTTGCATGTCTTATGGCATTTCTTTAAGCTCATATTTGCACTAATGCTCCACATATACAAAAAAACCCCAAAAAAACCCCAAAAAACGTCACAATATGAAATACAATTGCAAGACGGGGTGGTCTAGACAAAGTGTCCACAGGTAAAGCAAGTGCCACCAGCTGGCTGTCACCACAGCAGTCAGCCAGCTGTGGTCTTATGTTCTGTCACTTTCTCTGACATGTTGGGGAGAAAGGTCTCAAGTGTTATCTTCAAGAGGTGATCTGGATTATTTGGTAAAACACATATATCTCTCTTCTCTTGTAAATCTCCACCTATTTCCATCCAAACACCTTTCACTGTGCAGTACCTAAAGGACATATCATAAGCCAAGCCTGTAATAAAGAATCTGGCAGCACTGGTGAAGGGAGGGAGCAGACTGTCAGACTAGAAGGGCAGACTTCAGCTGGAGTCTTCCACTGTCTGCTCTGTCTCTTTCAGTGTACTTATAGCGGCCGCCGACCTGTCCTTTCCCAGAGGGCTTTGTGAAAAGACAGAAATGTGATGCTGCTACTCAGACACAAGTCGTGGTTGATTCTGTCTGTGGCAGCCATGCTGTATCGTCCGTCTATGACCCCTACACACTCCCACCTCCTCCCATTTTTCCTGAACACAGAGACTTCAGGCGCCAGGCTCAGTGTAACTGCAGTCTCAGGTATGCTGGGCGGACGTTGTGGCCACTTCCCAGGGCTTCACCTGCACCTGAGATTGAGTGACACGGGAGCCAGAATCAACTCCTCAGGGAGAGCAGCTCAGAGTGCTCCATAACTGAAATGTGAATGAACCTGTGTCTCCATTTGCTGAAGTAAATTTGATCTATCAATCTAGTCATTAAAAATGGGCAAAGGGACAAAAATCTATTCTACGAGTAGAAAAATGTTACTCAGCTTCTACCATAGAACAGGTTCCTTGCAGCTATTTTCATTATTTATGAACTTATTAAAGCAAAAATGTCAAGTATGTGTTAGATAATAGTAATTTGGGCTTTAAGCTTCACAAATTTGCAGCAGGTATTTTTTTTCCAGCAGAGGTTAACAAGAACCAGTTTCAGCAACCGGGGATCAGTCCGCCAAGGCCTAAGGCTTTTACTACTACCCAATCCACACTGCATCAGACCCTTACGGCATCTCCTCTGGGTGGTGGGTCCACAGGAGGGCTTGTCCGTGTGAGTCCTTTGGCCTGAGCATGACCAAATCCCACCAGGCACACCCGGACATGGCTCCAGGGTAGAGCCCCAGTAACCCCAATCTGGGCGAGGTACCATGTTTCATAGATTTTTTTTTTTATCCAGGTCTTTTGAATTACACACAGTCTGGCCCCTCACTCAGGACCAACTTACCTTGGGAGACCCTGCTAGGGGCCAAGTCGCCCCTGATAATATAGCTCCTGGGATCACTAGGGCACACAAAGCCCTCCAACACAACATGATGGCAATTCATGGATGTGGTTTTGAGCTCTGACTAGGATGTCTACTGGATGCCTCCTAGGTGAGGTGCTTTGAGCATGTCCAGCTGGAAAGAGGCCCTGGGGCATGGAGAGATTACATATCTTGGTTGGCTTGGGAAAGCCTTGATGTCCCCTTGGAAGAGCTGGAGGATGTTGCTGGGAAGAGGGAGGTCTGGGGTGTCTCTGCTTAGACAGCTCCCCTCATGAAAATGGATGGATGGATGGTTGGATGTTTGGATGGATGGATGGATATTTTTAACTATCACCACTTGACTTGTGATGAAAATAGCCAGTTGCAGCCCTACAAGCATAAATAAGAAAGTCCTTCCGTTCATTTTGAGTGAAATTAGTTACGGTCTTCATAAATGTTACTGAACTTGTTCTCATGGTGCATTCAGGCTTGATGTTTTCTTTTACAGACCTAAAACTTGATTTTTTATGAATGCATTTTATGTCTAACTGGTAGGAGGCTATTTAAACAGCAGCATTAGCTTCCAACACTTCCAAGTGTCTTATTCCTCTTTCCTCTGAGTGTTGTGGCATTGTCATGTGTAAAGGCTTAGGATGATTACAAAATAATTTGAAAATAGAATAAGTGCGCAGAGCTTAAGTTGAGGTTTGCTCCATCTGTCAACATATGACAGCTGGAGAGCAATTTTCATTGTGGTACAAGTGGTTTTGTGGTAAATGTGCGCTCTCATTTATCTAAAATACATCCTAAGCTGTGGCTGCTGCATCATTATTTTGAGCGGGCCACATGGGTTACAATGTGCATTTGTTCCCAAATGAAAAATCTTTGACAAAATTTGAGTGACTTGAGTGCATATGTTTTGAGGAAAGAGGGCTTTTGTGGTGGTGTGGAAGCAAAATCTGTTTCTGGGAGAGAGAGTGTGCAGGGAGAAATTCAGGAAGGCGAAGAGAAAAAAGCTTTTTCAAATATTTGATACTACATTTTTGGGACTGATGGCATCATTGATATTTAGGGAGAAAAATACATATAAAAATGCTCAGAGTTATATTGAAAAGGAAAAAAATGTGGGGGAATTATTAGCCTTTGATGATGATACTGCTCTGCTACATTGCTGCAGACAGTGCTGCTCAGAACTGCTCTGCTTGCCAAACTATGTGATGTCATTTCAAAGTCACTCTTGTATTTTGCTTTCTGGATTATACTTACAAAACAGTTTTTATTAAATGTGTAGGAATATATACAGTAATTTCAAAAGGCTAAAAAAAAAAAGAGGCAACAGTCATAATAAAACACTAACATTCAAAAAAAACAGGAGACTCGAGAAGAAAGTAACCTGAATCAGTTTTAAAGTTCACATGAACTGAGACTTCAAAAAGTACTTTTATGTTCCTCACATCTTTAAGTAAAATTTACACTATCACACATTTATGAAAAGTAACCAGGACAGCAGAAAAAGTAATTGGTAGACATTGCTAGCTCCCGCGGGCTTTGCCGAGCCAGGAAAAGTTCCATAGACACCACTCACCCCGGCTGTGCTCATCTGGCCATCAGGCAAACGGTTCAGGTCCCAGAAATGCAGAACCAACAGACAGAAACACAGTTTTTATCCAGGGGCTATCAGACTCCTAAACACATCACATTAAATCGCCAGCTCCTTCATCCCATAAAACAATCACAGAGCAACAAAACTGAACTGTACAAATGCCTTTCCCCTCAGTAATTAGTGCAATAATTTTTTTTTAACAGGTCCCCTCCCTGAGAATATGTGGAATGTAAATATACTTGCTGTGTCATTGTTGCTTTTCTATTGTATTTTTATTGCTTTTCTGCTGTATTTCTATCTGTCTTGGTCTTACACACTTACTCACTTATTTTATGTATGAATGTATGTATGTGTGTGTGTGTGTGTGTGTGTGTGTGTGTGTGTGTATATATATATATATACTGTTACTACTTGTTGTAAAGCACTGACCAGCGGCAGTTGTCACAGTTTCATCAAGCACTTGTGTTTGATGACAATAAAGGCTTCTGATTCTGAAAAATAATAGGTCATTAATAATAATAATGATAATGATAAAAAAAAAAATTAGGATTTAGAGCTAATATACTAATATATGCATGTGAAATGTATTCAAAAATGATTAGCATTAGGTTAATCAGGTGATTCTAAATTGCCCATAGGTGTGAATGTGAATGCTTGTCTGTCTCTCTGTCTTAGCCCTGGGACTGACTGGGGGACCTGTCCCAGGTTTATCCTGCCTCTCAACCTATGGAAGCTGTATTTATCTCAACCAGGTTGGACTTCTCTTATGTGCCTGTTTCTGTATCTCTCTGGTCTTTCCTGTCTGTCTGAGGGCCGAGAGTGGGTTCTTTCCTGCCTGTGTGTGTGTCTTAATGTAAATCACATTAAGTTTAGCAGCGAATGAGTACCCATGAGTACTACCTTACCTCGCTTTCCTGTGCAGTCTGCGCAGCCGCAACCCGCTCGAACAACCTCAACTTCCCACAATTCCTGCGTGAAGAGGCTTCGTTAACAAACAGCAACACACGGACGGAGCTAACATGTCAGACAAGAAACAGACCGTAGATCTTGGCTTGCTGGAGGAGGATGACGAGTTTGAAGAATTCCCAGCCGAGGGTGAGTATTTCACACATTATCTGAAGTGATGCTGTGCGTGTTTACCCCTTCATTGTCCTCTGGAGTGTGTTACGGTTTTTCGGTGCTGTGTCCTTCTGCGGTGACTCAGCTAGCCTAGCCTAGCCTAGCCTAGCCTAGCCCAGCCCATCCCTATTAGCATTAGCTAGCGAACTTGCTGGAAAAACAACACGTTCCCATTTACCCAAACGTCACCGAGTTTTTTGTAGCTTAAATAATTAGTTAAAGTTATTAATTGTATGCCCTTAGCTGTTTTTGTACGATGTATACTTTAGCTAAATGGTGTACACCATCTAGTCTAGCTGAACCAACAAGCTAAAGTGCTTATAGTCGCTCTTTTTTTGTTTTAAACCGAGTTTTTGCATGATAGTTTTATTGTGAGCTTATATCTGTAATAATGTTTTAATGCTACGATTCCCAGACTGGACGGGGCTTGATGAAGACGAAGACGCTCACGTTTGGGAAGACAACTGGGACGATGACAACGTAGAGGATGATTTCTCAAATCAGCTGAGGTGATCTGATCATTCACCAGAGTTCACTGAATAAAAGCACTTTTTTTTTTAAATACAGGCTGTCTGTGCACCTATTAGACCAGGTCAGCAATAAAACTAAATGTTTGCATTATCAGACTTCATAGTTTTTCCACATTTCTTTGACTTAAATGTCATAGGTAAGTGGCAAAAAAAAAATAAAATCAACATGATTAAAATCAGATAAAGCTTGCATTGTCAGATAGTCCTAAAGAAGGCAAAATTACACCAAGATTATCAAAACTGGTTCAAAAATAATGGATTTAATGGATAAGTTTTGTTCCCTTTTCATTCTTTCCAATTATATCTAAAACCAGTGCAGATAGAGCATGGAAAATGGTACATTTTGATACCTAAACCACTTCAGTAGCCCCCAAAATAATGATGTTACAGCCGATCTCTTGGCAGCCAGGCAACGGAATTCGGCTTTGACAATGGAGCATTCTAGGTATTAATAAACTACTTTCTGGTCAAGAAAACATTATGAATCTAAAGCTGTTTTAAGTTGAAACATAAAAGATGCATCTATATACCTAAATTGGTGTCCAAATGTGCAATCTGTGGCCAAGTGAGCTCAGACGTCGCTGGCTGAAGACGTGATTGTAACATTAGATATGACAGTTTATGAAGTTCTCCTTACTGTGCACTAACTTTCTAGATTCTATGCCACACTATTCCTTAATCCACATTTATGTACTTATTCAATCCAGTTCAGGGTGCAGGGCTTCTGGAGCCTGTCCCAGCTGGGGCAACAGATATATTCTCCATATGTGAAAGCCAAATCATTATTCTCTTGTAGCACATGTATGAGACACAAGAGTTTTATTTATTTTAAACATGGGCCCCACCCATTTGATTTGATGTTTGCAAATAAACAATTCAGTTACCCACTGTGGGTTTATAGGTCATTGTTGTGAACTTTTGCTTATGCTTTTTTTTCCCCCTCTTCCATTGCTGTGAAAGCGGGAGAACATTTTTGCGATTGTTCTTGTGGGGGGGGATATAAATTATTTTTTGTTTGTTTGTTTTTGTTTTCTGTTCTTCAAATGACTGAGTAAATTAAGAGCACACTGGGGGACACCCAGTTCATTTCAGGCTGTGCCTGATATTTGGCTTATTTCAGAACAGGAACAGCCAGCTGTGTACAAAGAACGAAGTAATGACCTAATCAAAAACAATATTTCCAGTGTTAATCTTGACTTCACTGTCTGCAAATATTTCTCAAAACTATTTCAGAAAATGTAGATTATTGAACTGTTAGAATAGCATAAGCCTTGGACAGTTCAACCTCTGATATAAATGCAGTAACCAACACTGCACTTGCCTGTTGAGATTTACCAGTTTTGTAGCCTTTATACTTCTTATTTCAGAAGTATAAATTACCTTTAATCACAGCGGGGCACTATATATTTCACATGTATAGAAAACTCTGTAAACACCAAAATTTCTAATATCTGAAAGTACCTTTAACTATGTTGAGTTTAGCAGAATTTTAATGGAGTTGTGCAGTAAAGAGTTGTAAAATCCATGAGCAATCAGTAACTGCTGATAGATAAATGACTGCTTTGTTTTTATTTGAGTACCCTTTAGACAGTAATATGCTATTGTTTTATTTAGGCCAATTATGATAGCCATACTATTAAGCTGTTTCTTAAAGATATCATTATTGTTAAAGGGCACAGCTGCTATATATCTATATATGTAATCATCAAATCCATAGCTGCATGCATTATGCAGTATTTATATATTATTTTTTTTCATCTCATCTCCTAATGGTTCTTACAATCAATAGCAGAGGGTACTTATGCCTCAACCACCCACCTGTAATCATCTCTGCTGACTTGATCTTTCTATTTTTCTTTTCCTCCCTGCAGAGCGGAGCTTGAAAAACATGGTTACAAGATGGAGACATCATAGTGGCTGACAAGGCCTTTCAGTATTTGGAGACATTGGATATGGACATTTATATTTGAAAATTACTGGCTGACCACACAGTGCGAGAAGAGCTCGGAAGATGTTAATTTTTTTGTTCTGTTTTTTTTTTTATATAATTGATGTTGATGGAAGTAAAGTGTTTGGAAGAAAGCGTTCCTTTGAGTGTTTTTTTTTTTTTAACTTGTACCACAAATGTTTAGGTGATGGTTAAATATAATACATTTACTGTTATTTGTGCACTCTATTTGTGTTTATTTTACATTAGTGTGTCATCTGATCTACACACTGCTCCTAGCTGCCTAGCCTGAAGAAATCAGTTGGCTTTCATTCACACATTTCATAAAATGTCGCTAAAACTGAATAGACTGTAATAACAGCACTGCCTTTAACCGAGGAAGAATAACCAGTGGCCAAAAACAATGCTTGAGCAAATATTTATCCTGTGCTCTCGGTTTCAACTTGTCCTTGGACTGCTCTTATTCTTTGGTACCTTTACTAAAATCCATTTTTCTAGTTAGTATGGAAGATGACTCAGGGTTTGGCTAAAATAACTACAAATTACAGTCTTTGTAAGAACTGTTGATCTCCTCAGAAGCACACCTACCAAGTCAACACAATCTGCCTGTAATGGGCAGTTTGTTATTGCCCTCTGACACTTTGTGCATTTATTTTGGACTGCATCAATTTTGCATGATATTACTCAGGTTCAAGTACTCAATGGATATTCATGATCATTTTGCAGCAACTGTACTTTTTTTTTTTTTTTTTTGAAAGGCTCTGTTTATTGAAACTGTCAAACTGATGTCTGCATGATAGAGGAAGAGCGAACAAAGTGGACACGAGAGAAAATGGAGACATGCATAAGCTGTGCACAGTGGAAGTAGTACACACCATGCAAACAAGTGTAAGTGTGCTTGTGGTGCATGCTACACACATACAGAGGCAGTTCCTTTGCACTGTGCTGTATAACAGCCCCCTTCCCTCTCAGCCCCACAGCGCTGGGCCGAGTCCCTGAAGGAGAGATTATCCACTGCCGTGTTTGTCAGAGACAGGGAGGGGGTCTCAGCATGGGGCCTCCCAGCTTGCCTTGCCTGGGCCTGCCCCTACTGCCAGCCAGGCCCTTCTCTTCCGCTTGGCACAGCGGGGACTCTTGTACTGAACCAGAGGCCAATTTATCCCCGCCACACTCCCCCGGCAAAATGATTTCTCTCAGTGTTTTGTCGACTTTCGGTCCCAGGGTCCTAATGAGGTGAAATGGATGCCAGTAAGACCAAGGCAGCAAGAGCCGCTTTCATCCTGAAAACAATATCCATCCTCCTCCTCCTCCACAAGTGGAAAGTAACTTGAAAACATTAACACAAGTACTGTATTTATATACATTTTTCTGTACTGTGGTAGATTTACATTTTGTGTATCCTTATTCATTACTATATAATTTATAGTTACTGGATCAGCGTAGTGACTAGTTTTATTTTTGGAAGATTATGGTTTTAAAAAACGAAACATTTTATAACGAGCTTCACATAATGTTTATATACTGCTAAAATTCTTAAACTTGTGTGATGACGTATATATAAGTACAGTGAAAAGCTCATTAATTTTCAGTACACATTAAAAATCTCTGAAATTGGATGAATGACAAACACAGGACAAACCATCAGAAAAATATTTTTTACATCTGTGGGAAAAAAAGGTGCATTCCATGGAAATTGTTGGCTATTTGAAGTAATTATTTCATGTGATTTGAATCAGTGCCTATTAGAAAAACATGATCAAACAAGTCAAATAAATGTCAATTGCAAAAAAACAAAAAAAAGTGATCTGCTTAATTTATCACACTTTCACTTTTTTAAAACAAAAATTATGGTTTCCAGACTAGGACCTAAAGGTCACACTTCTCACGGCAGGATTTAAAAAAAAAATTTTAACCAGAGATATTTTCTTTACAATAGAAAATGTGTGGTGCCATCATGCCAAGATCTGAAGGGCTTTCTGAGCCCTCCAGAAAGAAAAATATTTGAAAGAAATGATTCCAGTGTAAGTAAAATTATCCACAAGTGCTGTAACCACTACTACTACTTTATCCAGTACTGAGCAGTCTTAGCAAATATGTCTTGAGGAGGAACTGTTTGATGAGAAATGAAGTATCCAAGAACCCCCCAAAATCCATCACATTGTCTGCAGTTAATTCTCGCAAACATGGACTTTGACAAAGAATAAAGACAGCTTTTTCTGGGGAAGAACCTCATAACAAAGCACAGCGGTGGAATATATTATGGTTAGCGGATGCTTTGCTGCCTCAGGGACAGGGCAGTGAAGTCAGTGACATATACATTATATATTTTTTCACTGTGACTCTCAGTCATGTACTGGGGAACTGTCGTGCAAAACACATACAAGAAACTCTTTCTACTGATGCCAAAAGTGTACTTACTTTTTCACAGAAGAAAACTGCATCTATTATTCTTTGAATAAAAGACAAATTTTTCCTGTGGCGATGACATCCCCAACCCCACCTTCCACCACCTTCAATAGGAGTTCTCGCTCTCTCTCTTTCTCTCTCTCTCTCTCTGTGTGTGTGTGTGTGTGTGTGTGTGTGTATATATATATATATATATATATATATATATATATATATATATATATATATATATATATATATATATATATATATATATATATATATAAAATATGTTTACTATTAAAAAAAAACTAAATTATATATTGTGTCAGAAAAAAAATCTGATAACACTGGCACATATGACTTTGTACAATATTATAAATTTGCTAGTCATTTTCTTATCATATTGTCATTTTGTAGGGAAGGTTTCATTAATTATAATGTGTTCATTATCATTCCCGGCACCATATACTGCTGTTTAACAAAGCTCCTGGCACCTCAAAGATACACAAAGGTCTTCTTTATTTATACCGATGCTGCCTCTTTATACACTCTTTAAAAGAAGTACTCTCTTACAAACATCGGTTACAACCAAATAAGAGCCTTCCAGATATTGTTGATAGATCTGTTTACCAAATAACTGTAAGCCAGTCAGTAAACATGAGTAATTGTTATTTAATTGTTTATTAACAGTGCAAGATTATTACTGATGGTCATTATGAACTATTATGAAAATTATTATTTTTCTGGCACCCTGTGCAGGAACTAAACCAAGGCATCATGTTTCATAAGTGAAGCTGGACTCATACATGCAAGATGCCCCAATCTGTTTATGCCCATAAGGGCCCTGGGCTGGATGATTATTCTAAGGGGCTGGGAAGTCAGTGAAGTGAGAGAATCGGTAAGTGAGAGCAACAGAGGAGGACTTGTGACCATTTTGTTTGTGCTGAGAGCGTAAGATTGGTCCCTTGTGTTTGGCACTGTGAGAGGTCCTCCATGGGCCCCTCGATATTCAACCTCACACAGATCACCAAGCTTTTCGGTATCTCTGTACTAGGTCTTCTTTGATCCTATTTAATCATGACTTTAATTTGTGGATGCATTGTTTCGTTGCTGTTGTGGTTGTGTTTCCTTTGTGAATCACATGATTCACCTTGACATGGACGGCTCACTGTGGCTGATATTGGCTGATCTGGGGAGAAGTGCAATAGCAATCTGCTGAGTGAATATTTCAACAGCGCTGAAAGAGTGCATTTTAAATCTTCTCAACTAGTAAAAGACCAGTTCGGCCTTTGTTTCTTCATATAGAAATCCTTCTAACAACAACTCAAATACTGCAGGCTACTACGTTAAAGAGATTCAAATAAACAACCGAGTGCAAGTAATTCTGCGAACAGAATTTTTTGTCTTTCTGAACGCTTAGATTCTTCATAAAGTATTTTTTTTTCTTATCTGCAAATTGTTTTTCCTCAGCCCACGCAGTTCTGAGACCACATGCAAGAGAGCAGCCAATGGAACTGTGGCGAGGACTATTTCATAACACTTCATGTTGGGAGATGGCAGATCCATTGTTCTCAAGGCCCACAAGCCTGTGGGCGAGAGTCCCTGCTGTGTCTACACTGAAGAAACACACCAGCCTCCCAGGATATATTTTCCTCGCTTTTCTGCAGAGACCGGAGGCTACTGTGACCATTCCAGCTCTCTCTCTCCCACTGCTACAGGCCCTGCACTTCTCTCTTCACTCCCTTCACTAACCAGCCAGGGTGAAGACGAAGCTGTCGCTGCACAGCTAGGAAGCATGCAGCTGCTACTATAATAGCCCTAATTGCATGTTTCTTTTGTTGGGCTGAAATTAGCAGTGGGGCTACAAAACTACTACTAAAACCCCAAAAAACCTCCAAGTAAAGATGGCGGGGTGTGTGTTAAAAAAAAAAAAGACACTCAGGGGTGCGTTCACCACTGAGAATGCCAACCCATTGCAGAATGGCCCACACCTGCATGCTCGCACCCCCGCTAAAGTAAACACAGATAATAAGGTATAATTACTTTAGAAAATAATAATGAGGAGCAACCCTGCAGACCCCCCTCCTCTCAGTGACAAAGGGCTGCCTGTTTTTTTGTGGGGGGTGAAACAACCCCAAAGGACGCTGGCGAGTGCCCTATCAAAAGACCTGTGGACTCTACTGAGGGTCCCTTAAAGGACAGTCATCAGTGTCAAGGAGGACTTGGACTTTCAAAGCCTCTTCTACCCTAATTGCCTCAATTAAGCAGTGTGGATTGACCACAGGCTGCTTTTTCAGCTCCATTCATCCTCATCAAAATGATCCCCAGTTGTCCTGAATGGTTTTACAACTTTCTATGAGACCTGAAGAAACTCAGAATATCTGTCTTGGATCACACCACTAGCACGGATAACTGGATAAGAAGAGGGCAGGAAAACAGTCGCCCAAGTCATCTCGACTTTTGCCTCTGTGCTCTCTTTACACCAAGGGCCAAAAGAAAATTGATTGTTGTGTAAAAACCGAAAGTTAAATATTTGTAGAAATATGCTTATTTGCTTACTGGCAGAGAATTAGATTAGAATATTTATACACCTCTCATACCAAGCAAATACCAAGCAGCAGCCAGCAGAAGGTTAGCTTATCTTGGTGTAAAAACATGGAAACAGCAGCAATAGTTGGTTTGATCACAAAATCCAAGCACCAGCACCTGCAAAACACATTCATAAACACATTACATTTTAACAGCTTGCATAAAAAAAAAAAAAAAAAACCAGTGTAAAGCCAACAATTTGCTCTTTTAAGAGTGGAATACGTCTTGGACTTTTTCTTGGCTCTGTGCAGCTGTCTGGCAACCTTAAACTAAGAAACTAAAAAAAAATGGCTGCTGGCTGTAAGTTTATATATAATGAATAAATATGAGAAATCTTCTCATTTAACTAGAAAACTACCTTATTGTAGATGTGTGTTGCATAATGTCTTGTCTGCTCTGTCAGAGCAGGTTTGCTATATCTTAATCCAACCGGAGACTACAAAAGCCAAATTTATTAAAAAAAAATCTCAGCTAACAGATCTCTGATAATCACAAAAGTGAAGAGGTGTTTAACTTGCCAGTTTGACCCAAAATTTCATAATTTGGGTCAAACTGGCAAGTTAAACCCTAAATCATCCTAAAGTGGAAATATTTTCCTCCTAGCTACACATAGAAATACAAGACACAGTATCTGGCTGCATTTCATGTTTTGCTCCGACCTCATGAATTTTTATGAGTACCATCACAGCTCAGCTCAAAATGTGCATAAACTCATCCGAGCATGAGAACATGACACTGGAGAGTTCAGACGGTGTGGGATCACGCTATGGCCTCACTGTCACTTAAATCCATCCAGATTTTAACCTGATCTGACATGTTGGCACACCAAAAGCAATAGATGGGTATGTTTCAGTTTAACATTATTCTTATGAAAACACTAGACTTTGGTCTGATGTCAGAACAGATTAGGAGTGTCCTGGGTCAGTCCTGCGGTTTATGACATGATCCATCTCACAGGCCTTTGACACATGCATGGATAATTTTACAAAGGTGATAACAAAGGTGATAAACTGATATAGATCCTTCACTCACCTCCCCTTACAATCACAGTTTGACTATTTGCAATGAAACGATTTTTTCCCCCTTAATGTTACCATTTTTTGAAAGTTAATTTGTAAATTGAATCAGTTATGTGATAGGCATCTGTGGCAAAACCATTAGTACTTTATTTATTCATTCTATAAATGTATAGCCTCAAGCAGCGATGAAGGGGCCAAGGGTACAGTCGCTAAGGCAACTTGATCTGATTATGTCAAGTGTAGCTGTAAGCAGGTACAGGAAAAATATGAATTTTCTGCTTCACGCATGTACAAATTACACTTTGTTGCCTTAGAAGGGTGGCTAAGCCCTCACACAAAGTGTGATGTCAATCATATATTGCATTTAAACTTAGCAGAAAAAGTAGGGAAATTTGTGTTTGGTTGATTATTTCTTTGTTGTAACAATGCTTCTTGGCAATAAATCGTTTACTGTTGGGAAGCCTGTATATTTCCCCTTAAATGCTGCCACATTTGCAAGGAAAATGCATTTTTGGGTTGAGCAGCAGAGTTGAATATGTGGGTTATGCCCATGACAAGCTTGCCAAATCTTCACTGCCAGTGCCGAACAGCTTATTCTGCTGTTGACTCTTGTTTTAAGCTTTTGGTACCCCAGGTGCTGACAACCAGGTCGATCTGACAAGAAACCAAGGCTGTGAACTCACACAGCAGCAGCTTATCAACCATAAAGTAGGCCCACCCTGAAACATACCCTATTTCACACTTCTTTTTACTCTAATGGGGACCATAATTTATAATATGTGCCTAATATTGTATTAAATAAAATGTGAAACCACCGATTAAGGAATAAGTGATTACTGAGATCGTAGAGCAAGGAAACCAAGAGTCATTTCTCAATAGTTTTTCTATATGCCCAGACTTTTTTCAACCAGAGGAGCTGCCCGCTGTTGGCCTTCAGAAAGAATGCAGATTTAAGACAGTTCCACATTGGCTTCATTGTTAGACCATGAAACTATAGATCCAATTTTTATTTGTAGTCTAAAATGCCGGTGCTAGAAATGACTGACAAGATATGGCTTCATACTTCCTGGTTAACAGCTTTCCAGCTGACTTTAATTTCCTGTAATAAAACATTTTTGAAAAGCTAAACTGTAGCTGATAACTTCTGTGAAGCTTGGTCTGAAGATTGTCTGGGCCACTTTTGGCGAAGGCTCAAAAGAAATAATGACTTGTGAAAAAAAAATCAAAACCTTTTAACAACATCGTATCAGCATGGTTGACGTGTCTTGACCTTGGGACTTCCCAAAGTATTACCAGGCAATAATAACTCGTTTAAGGTGAACTCATCAGCAGTTATTAGGCAAAATGCATTTGTGCCTATTGCAGCATCACCTAGTGGTCATACTACAAGATCTTTAGACTTTTTCAAAATAGAGTATTAATAATAATAATAATTTTTTTTAAAACTGGTAAAAATTTGTGACAATCATATTTTTTAATTACGTACAGAATAACACCTTGAACTTTTATCACTTATCACCTGGACTAGGGACTGCCTTGCAGACTGCAGTGACAGATGAGGAAAGATGTGGTTGCCTCGACAGCTCTGTAGCCTGGCCCTGAATAAGCCAGGCTGACAGTAGCCTGCAACCCTCCCACACCTGAAATAACACACATAAATCAACTAGTAACTCTCACTGAGTAAATGTTTCGCATCTTTGAACGCAAGTCTTGCGGTATTCAGTACTTCCATCAGCACAAAGGGGGGATAATAGCTGCTGTGATTAAGGGTCTAATGTAAAGTGAATCAGTGTTGCATGTGAGTCATCCCTATGCCATCATTAAACCATAATGTGCAACTGAGCTGAATTGCTCTGCGGATGGCAGCGTGTTTTTAACTGTGACGTCTGTGGCAACAACACCCCCTACTGAGTTTCCTTCCCGTATGCCCATGATACCTGGCAATTAGGGAGTTTGTTTTCTATTTTTACTCCCAGATTTTTGCTCTGTTCCCTCCCAAGCCTTCAATATTTGAACACACTGGCTCAGCCATCCACCTGTCCTGCTGCACTTAAAAGCACTGGACAGTGAAGGAAGAGGAAATTAACAGGGGGAACAATTTAGGCACCAGAGAGGCTTTTTCCACCAGAGCAATAAAGCACACTTGATGTTATAATCATCTGTGGTGAATTATCAGGCCTCTGATAATTGTAATTAATCAATCATCAGGCTCACTCATGCACTCCCATGAAACCCAGCATCACTGTAGATCAACCTGAGTAGTGTTGACCTATGAGAAATCAATGTGCAGCCATGATTCGCAGAGCTTCCTTGAGTTGGATCGAGTCATTAGAGCATGGTAAATTACATGTCACCGCATCTGCATTGTAACCGCACAAGAGAGGAAAACAATTGCAGGAAAAAGTCCATTAAAGACCCTTAACATTGCACAATCCAGATGACAGGAACATAAAAAGGTTGCAGGACAAATTCAAGCCTTCAAATCACATCAATCTTGTTCACCACATTCAACCAAAAATATCACCACTTCACTGTGCGGCTGAGTCCAAAACAATAGCATATGTTTGAAAAGAGAGCGCAGTGACAGACAAACTCATAAAATAGGACACAACATTCCCTCTTGTTCTTTAGTGTCTTTGCATTTCGTCACCCTATTTTCCTCTCTCTCTCTCTTTCACACACACACACACACACACACACACACACACACACACACACACACACACACACACACACACGTCTGGAAATACTGGGTGGGAGGCCTTGGAGCAGCCTCAGTCGACTGGTTCCAGTCCCAACAAGGAAACAATTAATCATGTGTGAGCGGTTGTCTGAGTGTCTGCTCTCTGGACAACAACAACACTCAGCCATTTATCTCCCCTCAAGGCAGGACAAGGCAGCCAGCACACCATGCAGGCATGCACGCTCTCATCCTCACACTCATTCACAGATGTTAAAGAAGAACAAAGATGCACACTCAATTCCGCAGACACTCAAAATAATGTACACATGAAAAGTGAAACTCTACATGTGCAGAAATCACATTAATGCAAGTGCATGGACACTTTGGACTGCAGATGTGAATTATATTTGGCAGCGCATGAACACACACACACACACACACACACACACACACACACACACACACACACACAGGTGCTTAATGCTTTGTCATCCTAATCAGATAGATGTCAGCACTACCTAATGGTCATGATGACATATACAGGTGCTACATGCTGCTGGTTCACTACTTTGAGATCAAAGACAGACAAACAACTCAATTTTCTTTCATAATTCATTTGAGAGGGATGATTTCTACCAAGGCTGCCTTTCATTTTTCAAACTCTGTTTGCTATGCAAAAACAGAATGGAAGGACTAGGTTATTTTTCTTGCACTCTTCTTAGATGAAGGGGCAAAGTTGAGTTGACAGTCATTTCATTTCAGGAAATTTAGTCCCCTCTAATTTAACTCTTGGTCTTCCGACATGGCAAGGCAAGTTAGGAGTGAGCTAAAACAGGCAGGACTTAGTGAAATGAAATCGGAAATTCGTCGTTTATTCCTCACTGCTTCATCTATGGCAGACAGGGGGTGGTTTGTGAATGTAGGTGTGCGGACGTGTGGTGGAGTGTATACATTTGAGTGTGTATCCAAATATCTATGTAAAGTATATAGCTGTGCTCGTGAACTGGTGTGAGCCTGCGTGCATCTGCATACGTGTTAGTGCGCGTCCAACTTAGTGGAAAGTAAAGCGCCTAAACCTCAAGTGAAGCAAACAAAGAAGCCGGTGTATGTTTCAGGATGGGGCATCTGGATGGCATCAGGAGAGCCTGGCAGATTAGTTGTGACATAGGTTACTCCCGGGGTCCCTGGTGAGAGCCGCATCACTGCAGTCTGCAGTGGAAAATAAGCTTTGAACTGCTACTGCATTAAAGAACATATCTGCAGTCCAGTGTTTTCGTGCAGTTAATTTTTTTTTATTGCACCACCCACTCTGGTTGAGGTTAAGGTTGCACCATTGCTAAGTTACTTGACAGATACAGTATGTGCACACAGACTCAATCACATTGTTATTCCCTCACTGTTATAGTGTATTTGAAGGACTTATATTTTATGCATGATACAGCGCTATTGTTGAAGCATGTGTGATATCAGTCTCACCAGACGACAAGGGTCTAACAATTCTCCAGAAACACTGTTCAGGTTTCCTTATGAGAGGATAAATAACAAAAAACAGGCTCGCTTACTTGATCGTGACTGGATCATGAACAAAAAAAAAACCCTTCCATTATTCTGATATAGCCACATGTATGTCCAGTTCACTCATTACCTGAACAGGCTTTAAACAGTACAGGTTTCACCAAACTCCCATAATTTCACCAGACAATAACAGCTCCACGTGGCTGTCACGGTATAGGAAAATGGAACCATGTTACGAAATCGGGGATATAGGTAGGTTTTCAATCTTTTTGGGTGCAGCTGCATTTTATAACACAGACATTAGAAGGGTATTGATCGAAAGCAAAAAACCTCTTACAAACAGCCCCTTTAAACGAAAATGAGACAGGTATTATTTTATAAATGGGAACAACAGCTGAGTGAGAGTTCAGCATCTCAGATCAAGTGCACTGCTGAGATAAAAAAAAAAAAAGCAAGCTCACAAATAAATAATTCAAAAACATTTAATCACGCCATTCATGCTACATTCTGAAACTTCCTGCGCCAACTTGAACTTCTATTAAGTCATTTAGACAAATGGCACCATCATTCTCTCATTCCCTCCTCCTTCAGTCCAGGTGGCAGCTTGACAGGAAGAGGAACAGGAAAGGACTTAAAGATTTGCTGCTGCTCTCATTCTCCTTCAAAGACAAACGCCCCTCTGATAATTTCCCACAATGCTCCTTGCACGGAGGCCTCTGTGATCAGTAGTAATGAGAAAGCACAGGAATCTGACCGACAACTGCCTGAACTATGGGTAGAAGAGAAAAAAAAAGAAGAAAAAAAACTGAGGAAGGCCCTCTCTTTTTCTATAACCCTCATTCCCGGGGCTTGGTCGCTCTGCTTTTGTGGGAAGCATCTGGGTTCATTTATCCCAGCCCAGGCATCCTTGAGGACCCCCGTGCCCTCTCAGGTTGCAGGGTCTGAGCATGCTCCAGAGCCGGCCCT
>JAMQGT020002126.1:0-11644 GCA_024447675.2 Pterophyllum scalare | reverse complement strand
CTGCTGCTTTCCTCGCTGCTTTCTACATCAATGAACTAAAATGGCACACGGCAAAATACATTCCTGGCAACATTGACACCTTGTGGTCAGTTAGCTCTAACACGACCCTGAATCTAATCAGCCACATAACAGATCAAAAGCACTCAGGCAGAAATGCGATTCAAACCAAATGATGTTAGCCTCAAAAGAAGAAACCTGCCCTTGTTTAGTCTCCTTAAATTCAGATGCTCCTGCTGGTATGAGCAATTACTGCACAGGTGGTCTTCTGAATTCAGAATTGCAGTAGGAAGCACGCGACTTGAAGACATGCCAGATCCTGGCACATCGTAGCAGGCAGAATGTTCACAAAACACTTTATTTTCATTCATTTATAAGTTAGGTGAACATAAATCTGATCACAATGACTTTAAGGACACTATTAGCAGTTACAGTATTTGCTCTAATTTAATGCCCCATTAGGGGAAAACAAAAGTTTTGACTAGTCTCATCTGTTTGTCTTGGGGTTCCTCTGGAATCAAGTTCCACCCTAATCTCAGCAGTCCCTCCAAAAACCCAAAAAGGCCCACTGCTATAATTATAAACAAGCCATTTAAATTACCAGCATAAACGAATTATTTGTCATGCACAAAAAGTGTCCAAACATGTCACTAGGTGGTGTGATGAATGCAGCCTGCATGTAATTGAGAAGATAAAAGCTCTCAGCTCTATTCGACCACGGCCATGAATGCCGAGGAGTCCCCCCCCCACACACACACCCCACCACCCGCCTTTGCAAACAGCATTCTTATGATAATGGAATAATGCTGGTGCTTTAGTTAATTGTGTATAGGCGATAGTGGTGGGCACCTTTTGTTGTGGGCTCTCACAAGCTTAAAGGAAAGAGCTGGAGGGGATTATAACTCTTATGGAACTTCTTTAATTCCCCCCCCCAACAAAACCATACTTTATTCTCTCTTTGCATTCAGCGTGTTGAGTGTTTTTCTTTATTTGATGTGGTAGGGTGGATTCAAGATAAGTCTTCACATATGTGATGCCTATGTTTCCTAGCAAAAATAAAATATAACAATTATAGGCAGCAGAAGATTTTGCCAGATAAATAACGGAAACCTTTAAAACAGGTGTAACAAATGAGTTTGTTCCCAGTGTGCCCTAATCAAAGTCCCACCTTGTTCAGGATAAACTAGGACACTGACTTTGCTTAAATGGGACAACTTTCTTAACCATACCTACATGACATGCTAACTCAAGTTCCAACTGTGTGGCTACAGCTACATTTTGAATGGAAATCCTTGGATTTGTACTTAAAATTGTGCATTTCAAGGTATTTTGCTTTAGTTACCAGGCAGGCTGGTTTTACCAGATCCTGACTTGTGACAGCCTCACCAGCAGCTGATGGCACACTCTGATAACACTGCATCCCATTATAGTATAAGAATGTTACTAAGATATCATAGCGCATAAGGTATAAATTTGAAAGGTCAGCAAAAACTTTATATTTATTGCAAACAATCATGTTTTCTCTGTAAACTGGTCAAACTGGCAACATATGGGCAACTACACCATCTGTCACTACATAATAGTATGGTTTGTAATACCTTTGTTAAAATGCAGACCTAATGCTAAGTTATACCACTTTTGACACTTATACACACTATATTAGAAAAAGTACTCAGTATAAGACATGCTCAGGAGCCCATAGGTCACAAAGCAAGACTATACGGCCTTTAAAATTACTCCAGTTAGTACTACACAACAACCAGTTCTATTAGGACACTACTCAGTATTTTATCACTTAAATAACAGTTGAGTTGTTGGGTAATATTTTAAAATTTGCCCATAACTAATTATTTGAACAGCGGCCCATGATAGCCCATGTTCAACATTACTAATGCATCACATGAAGCTTTAATAGTTTACTTATCATGCCCTGTCTTATTTACATTACTGTGGTCCACTGTCACAGTCAAATCTCTACTTTTTCTTTAGTTATTACAGCTAATCAACAAAATATGCATATATGCGCTTTTCACCTGCACTTTAATAATTACTCCAATTACCACTACACAATAGTCAGTTCTATTAGGCTACTACTCACTATTTTATTACTTAACAGTTCAGTAGTTGAAAAACATTAAAAAATTTACCTAATTGTTTGAGGAGCAGGTGCATGATAGCCCACATTCAAAATTACTAATGCATCACATAAAGTTTTTATATGCTTTAGTTTTGGCCTAGATGAACTGAATCAACATCCATTATATATATATATATATATATATATATATATATATATATATATATATATATATATATATATATATATATATATATATATATATCACTGTCACTGTTCACTATCAGGCATGTCTACAGTTATTATTGTGTGTTAGCCAAGCTGGCACCAATTAGCTTAACTACTTCCCCCTTTTCTACTTTTTTAAAATGTATTTTTATAATTATCCCTCATTGTTAGTGGGTGCATGAGCTAGGTAGCAAAATAGTGTGTCTGTTTAATTCAGATGGGTAATATGAAGGGATAATATGTAGTTAAAATTCATCCTTTAGGTGACATGATTCAAATGTAAGTATTGTGGATTTAATAAGAAGTGATGGCTGCACCGACAGGTTTGTGTTCAACCGTCTGGAAATAAGGTAGGAGTAGGGTTACATTTCTTAAGTCCAAAAACACTATATTTTTGTTTAGTTTTGGGGGGTTTTTTTGGTTTGTTTTGTAAAATATGGCTGTAGTTTAACACATAAATGTGAACTTATGAGGATTAAATAAAGCTAACTTACCTGTGTTACCTGTAGGTGTTGGTGGCCTTTTTGTGGGTTAAGCTAACTAGCTTTAGGAGGCTAGGCAAGGAAAATTATATTTATCCCAGTAAAAATGCTCCCATTCTTGTGATTAAAATATCACAAAAAAGTTGGTCTTTTTCACTGTTTGTTACAAACAAGTGAGGGAAGTTATAAAGAGGATAAAGCAAGTGAGGCTAAGTGCTTATTTGACATGAATTGAGTAAGCTAGACTGTAGCAGAATAGCTAGCCAGTGAATTTGACCTGTTTTAGTTAAAAATGTAATTATTCATCACCAACTTCCCAAACAACTGAGAACATGACATATATTATTTGATGGGAAACGTATGGTCACATTAGTGTTATTACTACTAAATTTGGTCAACAGTTGTCCTGTTTTTTATGCATCATTAACTAGGTATTCAAATTCAAAAAATAAAGTAGAAAACAATGTGAAGTTGTAAGAAACAAATTTATCACCTGGTATTTTTAAGGAGTGTAGTCAGAGGTGTTAATGGGATGATATTTTTTAAAGGGAGAACTTTTTACCCATTCCTATATATCACATATGTCATATAGTTATAGAAAATTATTAAAATGTACTTAAATTAAACTTCTAAACAAGAAAAATAAACTTGTTAGTTGTCCCATTGAGGAAATGTTTAAGTGCGCAATCATACCTTGAATGCACTTGTAAATCATCTTTTGGAGAAAATTGTTAAGTTATGATAAAAGCTATACATGTTTATTTAGTGAATGAGGCAAATTTGACCACAAATGTTATTTATCTGCTTCACGTTTGTCTTGTAATTTGGGTTATTTTGGAGAAAGAGTTAGTATTTTAATAAATTTGTGATGTTAAGTATTTTATCTTCCGATTTAACTTCTGGGTGGTACAAACACCCCTGTTTTACTTTGAGTTTGCGTCGTGGACTCTTCTGGAGAGCTCTGTGTCCTCGAAAATGTTGCGCGTTTTGGGGGATAAATCGACGCTATAACCGAGGCACTGGATTAAAAACGCGGACAATTTGTAAACTTTTTGTAATTAAAAAAGGCCAAATCCTCTCTTTTTTCCGCAGTGTCCCCCTAAAGTGCTGGTATTTTTAGCTAAAATTGGACGTAGAGGGTGCACCTTTGCGCAGAGACTGGTTTAACGCTGAGAGGCTCCTCTGGGTGCACAAAGACAGCGGCTCGCAGAGGAACTTGTTCAGAGTGAACCAGGGACGCTGGGAGGCGAAATAATCAATCTCCGGACTCGAAGTAGGCAACGACCGAGCAGTTTTACCTCTCGAAACACGCTATTCCGCCACCCATCCGAGAAAAACAAGGTAAGGACTTGTTTTTAATACGTTTCAGCGGGACTTGAGGGCTGCGGAGCGGGTTAAACCTCCTTCGCTTTGGCTTCCCGAGCATGGTTGTTTTTGCAGAAAATGGCGTCATCGCCCTCTTGTTTCTGCCTGGCCGCGGCGGGGAGAGGAATAGTTTCAGAGACTTGTAGCAGCCTTTCACACACAGCGTGTACTTCCTCAAAGGTAAAATCTTCTACTGCGATGTGTTTTATTCAATAGAAACCAGTCGAAATATCGGGTTGTTCACGAATTCGCTCGGTAGAAGGACGCGCAAAGATGGAAGGGTCACCGGTCCTGTGCGCCAAGCTGCTTCTTGGAAAAGGTGCCACGGAACCGCAAAACGCAGCGTTTTACATTCATTGTGATATAATTCCCGACCACTCAAGGCTAATCCAAATGATCGGGGATGTTTTAGTGTTACCATCGTGGTGGCGATGGACGTATTCTTGCGAGTGCTGCACCTTGTCTTTGTGTGTATTTTATTCGGGTTAGCCCGTTTTTACGCCGCACTCCCCTGCCATGCTGCAATAGTTATGAGGGGCCTCTCTTTTACGGCTTGAAAGGTGCATTTTATACTTGGCTTTTTCTTTGATCAAGTTAAGCTGCTCCTTTGTTGCTCAAAATAGTGGCGTTTTTAGGCTGACAATATAACCGTGTAAAAAGAGATTTTCGGGGATAATGGGGGCGATGCAAATCGTGCCATGAGAACGACGACTGCCCTGCGCTCTGGTTCGCGGTTTGCCAGGCGAGGATAGCCTGAATGAGATAAAAAAAAAAAAAGTCTTTTGAACGAATCGCACAGTTTGCACAAAACTGGGGAAGTCCGGCGCTGCGCAATGATTGTGCTGTTGCTTTGCGCAGAGAACGGTGGCAGCTGCTGTAACCGCCGCCACCTTTTCGCCGCGATATTTTTTGTGTGTGTTGGCCAACCTTTTGTAAATAGTTGGACTCTTGGATAAAAGAGCACAATAGCATTCATGCGGGCCCTTTATGGCCTGTGAATGTGGTCCTAAGTCACACTCCGGCTGTCCTGTCTTTCCCCGTCAGCTACGTGCATGCGTCCTAGCTCTGGCCACCACACATCCACCATAGCGAGGCCACTGGGTTCCCTGTGTATACGCTCTGCTTGGTTCCTCCTGTGGTCAAAAGTCGATGACGGATCGAGTGGCGAGTGCTAGCACAGGCCACCGGGATTAAATCGAAACAACCACAAAAAAATCAGCCACGGAGACTGCACATCGTTCGCTCCGTGCACATTTTTATTAAGTTTCCTGAGTTATGCAACCGCATCCCCGTAGAGCGAACTGCTCATCCGCCTTTATTTACTCGTTCCCTGTCGTCGGATGTATATTTCTGTGGTAATATCTGGTGAATTGGACCAGTCCCTGTGGCGACGACACTGAATTAGGAAGATATGTCATTTGCAAATCACCCAGTGCCATTTGCGTCACAGCCCGCGGCCTCGCACGCCCATGGGGGGCGATGGAGTTGCAAATGGAGACTGTGTGTGTGTGTGCTGACGCTGCCCCAGCTGAACGAGAACCAATAGACACGGACTCGGGCGGCAACAATCGCCGTGCGCTTACACTCTCCAGTAGTGCACCGACTTGGGATTCCGTATCAACACGGAAGATCGCGCCGTTTATTCGAGATGGTTATGCTTCCATCGCTCTCCCTGGGATGCGTAAGTGGATGCGTACACACTGGTTAAACCTGCTACAGGGCTCGACAGGCCAGCCGGAGAGGAGTATATCCGTCCGGTCCTTTCCTCATGGTGCTCAGTGCATGTGGCTATTGTGAAGTCGCTCATGTGGATACATGTCTTTTTCACTGGATCGTGATGATATGGCCGTAAAATCTTTACTAACAGCGCGGAGAATAGCATTGGATTATGATTCCGACACTGGATAAGAACTCGCTTGTTTTTTGTTACATCCACGGCGCGCCACGCGTTTCTGGTTTGGAGATGAGCATGGCGTTTTTACCCAGGAACGTTTTATTTGTTGCCGTTGCGCTTTAGGGCACTGCGCATGGTTTGATCATCCAGATATTAGAGAAGTAGCAGAAAGTCATAAAAAGCCGATTTTAGAACTATTTTTTTTGTTTTTTTGGCTTAAAAGAATCTAATGGAAATGCTTGAGTGTTTCTAGGAATATTGCAGTGATGTTGATATATAGCGTCTTGATAAGTGGATTTAATTAGTAATATTATCTGATATTACCTGAATATGTTTTATCTGACTAAGCCCAAGTTATATGTTTTCAGAGTTTTTAAAAATTAATTTAGTATGCAGACTGTGTCCACTTCCTGTACTTTTATTTAAAAGGCTACAGACCCTGCCAGGTTCTTTAAAAACACTTCAGAAGTGATACTTGCTACTTGTCCTGGAAAACATGTTCTCCAAAGCAGAGACGCCACCCTGAGGTAATAGAGTAATGTAGGATTTTTTTTTTTGACAGTTTAAAGTTCCCAACTTTGAACCTGCAGGTGGCTGTTATTTCAGTATTTGATTAACTGAAAACTTTTTCTGCATAGCATGCTGTCAGAACCTGGTTGTACTGCCCCCTGTTGCCCCTATTTTCTCTGTTGCCCCCTGTACGAGTTAGGATACAGTGCATGAGTAACTGACAAAATAGAGATGGTCAGTCTAACCTTCAGGAAGGATGGGAATTGGTAACAAGGACATGAGTGTAGATAACAAAGTGGGTGACAGAGAACTAAAAAAGGGGCAGGGTCTGAAGTTTACAGAATTGCCCTTCTTGATCAACCCCTATATATTTGTTGTTCCACATATTATATATTGTTTCATATTACTTTCATTTATGCCATTTGTTTGCAAATCTTTTAACTACCTCAGCTTGGCCTCAATTTCTTTTTTCCTAGGCATTTAGTTTTTTTAGCAGCTTGAGATTAGACAGCAGCCAAGACTCCCTGGCTTTCTTCCTTGCCGAAGCAACACAGGTATCTTGGTTTTCACCGGGGTGGATGCTGACTACACTCATGACATCACTGTATGATTCAGTCAAGTTAATGATGTAGTGTAGTGTTTTGTTCAGTCTCTGAGTCAGCTTGTCGAACCAATGCACAAGTTAAGTCAGTCAACAACCCTTTTAACCTGCCAGTCACACACCACAGTCAATGGGGCCTGTAGAAACATAGGAAAATATCATCCAGGCAACAAGTAATCAGTTTCAGCCAGTCAGCTATTAAGTCAACTTGTGAGCCAAAAAACCGATGGGATATTTTGAGAATCTACAAGCCAGTTAAACACACTAGGCCACCTGTCTTGCAGTGTCAGTGGTGAAGGTGAGTTTTTAGTACAGATCAATCTGTCAACAAAAACTGACATTTTTGCCCATTGTGATAGAAATAGCTCTGACTGTTTTAGAACATTTGTTCAAGGCTGTTGTCACAACAGTGTTGCCTCATTACAGGATAGGGTGGGATCTCAGGTGATCTGTGTGTGTTTTGGATTTCATAGATTGTTGCCTTCTTTCTTTGCCATTCAGTGTTGACATCACCCTCTACAGGGCTTGTACTTAATTATACATTTACATGTGATTTTAGAGCCTCGATATGAAGTAGACTATAAGCTGTGCATCCACACCTGGCCTGAAAATGCCCATTATGCATCTCCTGTGGTTATATTTATTTAAATCTGTGTCTGTGCTCCCTTTTTTGCTGCTGCATCTCTTTGCGTTGCTCTAATGTGCCGTGTGCTTGCTTTGAATTAAGACTACACAGTGTGTTATGGAGAATTCCTTTCATACCTGGTTTGGTCTGATTCAGCTGTTGTGTGTCCTGCTTTTGAATGTGTTTTTTTAAAGGGTGTTTTGGCTGAATTGGATTGATGGAAATGATCACACGGAAGCAAGTCAAGATCTTATGCTTCAGTAAATTCTGCTGAGCAATGAGATCTGAGTAGGAACTTAAATTTGATGTTTGAGAATGATTAGTGCTTGTAATTCTGGGAAATAACTCCACGTGTGTGGGGGTAGTACCTCTCAGGTATTTTCCCATTTGCGATCAAAACATTGTAGAGAACGATTTGTTTCCACAGTGATTAATGTTTGTGAGTTTCAGTAGAATATATCTACTCACCAACTGGTGTGTGTCTGTATGTGAGATCCCATATGTTCCTGGGCACCAACCATGCTGCCACACAGGATGTTTCTGTAATGCACAGTGAGATCAGGTAATGATATTTGAATGTGGATATTTATTTTCTTTCACAGATCACTTCCGTGAGACGTGGTAAACGCTGCTGAACTTATTTGAGCTTATTTTAGTTTTACAGTTAGAGTTTGACAGTTGTACAGCTATGTCTCCAAAAATGTTAAGACACTTTAAATTATAAATACACACAGAATGCATCAATTTTCTTAAACACTTGTCCAATTTGGGGTTGTGAGAGGGGTGATATAAGGCAAAAGATAGGGTGCACCCTGGGCAGTAAAATACTGGAATAATTTTAAGATTCTGATTTTACTTTCAAGTCTTGCCACAATCTCACACCTTCACATCTCTCTGATATTCTGCACATGGCCACTCCTTCCTGTACTCTGAGATCCTCTTCATCTGTTACTCTCACCTGACCATCATGAGCTTTAGAGTTTTCAGCCAAGTGGCCCCTGGTCTTTGGGACTCTCTCCTGCAGCACATTCACAACACTGATTCTCTCCCTATCTTTAAAGCCAGTCTTAAAATACATCTTTTTAAGATTGCCTATTCTGCTTGATTTTGATTTTATGATGTATTGACTTTTAATTCAGTGGTATCTTTCAACTGTATATTTTTGGACAATGGGAGAAAATCCATTCAGGCACAGGAAGAAAATGCAAACTTCACATAGAAAGACCCTACCTACCCATGAGGTGTGAACCAGGAACCTTCTTGCTGTGAGGCAAAGGGTTAGGGGACAGGGCAGGGGCAGAAGAAATGGAAAACTTGTTGAGGCTGTATTATGCCAGAAAAGATAGGATAGAGTTCACTCTGTGAATGACTGTGTGGGCAAAGAGTTCAATAATTTCAGAGTAATACTTCTCAATCTAAGAGACTTTGGGGTGTTCATCATCTGTGGTGCATGATATCATTAAATGATTCAAACAATCCAGAGAAATCAGTGTATGCAAGGGACAAATCCCCAAAAAATTGTTAGCTATGTTGGCAGCAGTGCATTAAAAACAGAAGATTCAGTAGTGGAAATCACTGTGTGGGCTCAGGAATGCTTCCAATAACCGTTTTCCGTGGACACTGTATGTTGCTGTGTCCACAGTTATAAGTTAAAAAATCTGTCATGTATAAAAACAAAACACACACAAAAAGAAATGTAAACAACTTTATGGATGCAGCAAGCCAACTTTTTCCAGTTCCGATATGATACAGAAAACTTTGCTTTGGGTGTCTGGTGGTACAGAATACCATTCAAATGCCAGTGTTTAAATTATTAACCTGCAATTTTTTGTTCTTGTGAGGAAGTGAGTGCAGGGCAACATCAGGCTCAACTTAAACATTATTTTCCTAGTTTACATTTTATTTGTAGCAAACAAATTCATCCTAGAATATACACTTATTGAATTGTTTTTTACTGGTAAAGTAACGAAACAGGACCAAGATGAACAAAATGAAAAATAAAAAATATGTTGCAGTTATTCATCCAATTTATGTGTACTAGGCCCGTTTTAGCTCCTGCTAAGAGTCCTTAGACAGCTACATCCTGCTGTTTTTTTTCTTCTTTTTTCAAGTTAGTTTCTCTTGACCCTCCTCACACAACGTTGTGTTTGTGTGTGTGTGTGTGTGTGTGTGTGTGTGTGTGTGTGCGCGCATGTGTGGAGCTGACGAGACAGCTGAAGTGCAATAATATGAATCGAGTTAATGAGGACGCCTTATGTTACCCAGATCCAGTAAAATATTTCCAACAAGAGTTGTACTGAACCAAGGTGCTTCCAGCTTTTACCTTGTGCAATCGCACTCACTGAAAATAAAGAGTAAATGTGATCGAGAGCTTTGAGCTTTTCAGTCATGTCAACTTACTTGACCAGAGTTGCAGTAATGTTTAAAAAAAAAAAAAGGAAACATACAAGAAAAGCTGTTGGTGTAGTAGGTGTGAAACACCTCCAAACTATTCTTGTTTTTGCTGCTAGTATCTTCTGTGTTACGTTAGCTCCCACACTAGCTGCTGCTTCTGCGTGAAGTAAATACAGAAAACATAGAACTGAATTGGTTGATCGTGTCTCTGATATCCACTGAATGGACCAATATTTGATCCAATATTGGCTTGGTGCATTCCTAATCAACATCCAGACATCCTGCTGCTTTTTCTGGGCCCCAGTTCATACTTGAAACTTATTAGTGGCACACAGTTCAAAAGCCAGCATCTTCTATGGGAGCGGGGCGGGGGGCATTGGTGCATATGGCATGAATAACCTGCACCTGTACAAAGGCACTGTTAATTCTGAGTGATATCCCAAGGTTTGGAGCAACAGATGCCACACAGACGAGGTCTTTTTCGGGGAATGTAAGTTGGTTTCAGAATGACAACATTTGGTTTCACTACTCAGTGCTTTTTAAAAGAAGAGGTCTCTTTCCCCGTCCACCAGTCAGACTTTCATAGTACAGATGTGTAGAAAATCTTGTCAGATTTTGGATAGCTATACCTTTGGAAAACACAAGGCAGCCAAATGGAGCTCCCTCATGTTATATACATATCGCACATTTTCTAGAATAGCAAAATTGGGTGAAGCAATGAAGGCAAAGAGTCACCACCGCAACATATAAACTGTCCATTGAATGATCGTCAGAAGTGTTTACATTCAAGCAGTGGGACATTTCACTGTTTCCATTAGGGATGTGTGTGACTAGTTGACTAATTGTCGCTATTGTCACTAGTTGGTTCCAGGCATACTAATTGTTAACCAAGTCCCAGTGCCGTAAATGGTTCTCCTAAATGTTATGCAGCCCTGACATCATTATACTGTAGAAAAATGCCATACAGTGCCTTGCGAAAGTATTCGGCCCCCTTGAACTTTTCAACCTTTTGCCACATTTCAGGCTTCAAACATAAAGATATAAAATTTAAATTTTTTGTGAAGAATCAACAAGTGGGACACAATCGTGAAGTGGAATGAAATTTATTGGATGTGTCAAACTTTTTTAACAAATAAAAAAATGAAAAGTGGGGCGTGCACTATTATTCGGCCCCCTTGCGTTAATACTTTGTAGCGCCACCTTTTGCTGCAATTACAGCTGCAAGTCTCTTGGGGTATCAGTTTTGCACATCGAGAGACTGAAATTCTTGCCCATTCTTCCTTGCAAAACAGCTCGAGCTCAGTGAGGTTGGATGGAGAGCGTTTGTGAACAGCAGTCTTCAGCTCTTTCCACAGATTCTCGATTGGATTCAGGTCTGGACTTTGACTTGGCCATTCCAACACCTGGATACGTTTATTTGTGAACCATTCCATTGTAGATTTGGCTTTATGTTTTGGATCATTGTCTTGTT